>JARJDR010000655.1:0-15059 GCA_030264135.1 Myllaena sp. GC000078
ATCAAATATGCATGCGCGTCTCAATAGCGAGGAGCGAGAAGATTAGACGTAAAACGTCCGCTGTGATTACCTCATGTTGGCTCCGACAATCGGCAATGAATAATCCTTGCAAGGAGCCTAGCAAGGCATTGCGTGTGTGCTAATTCCAAACGGCTTCGCGTTTTTTATTTCAGCGCTCCAGAGAACGCGCGCCATTGTGATGAATTGATGATGAACGTGGCTCGAATAAAAACCGACGCAACGGCACAAAAAATACTCTCTTTTCGTCTTCACTGTGAGGGAAGAAGGGACGAGGGTGAAAAGTTTTTACGCATCGTTGCTCTTGCATACGCATCCTACGGCCTCATCCCTTAGATTGAGAATGACAATTACATATATATGACAAAGAAGATGGGGTGAGAGTCGGGAAGATGATGGGAATCCAGTGCGATTCTAAGAAAAGTAATTAAACGGACTCGGATTATGTTTTAATGCCAACTAACATTCGTGCGATGAGTGGAAAAACTGTAGCGAACGTGCTTTAGTCCTGATTCCGTAATAAGCTTCCAAGCGCTCAACGCTCAACGCTGAGATTAAAGATTTATGTATTATGAATAGTATTTCCTTCTTTAAATATTAATTTCTGTTCTTCTATAGCTTTTGTGCTTTTACTATACGCAATATTATATTTTTCTTTGGGAAAATCTTAAATCCAAGTGCGTGCAAGTGGAAATTGATAACATGCACGCGGATTAAATATGAATTAAAACATATTCACTTTTGCGCAAATTAAACGATCATTAGCTTGGGGGAGGGAGGGAAAACGACGGCGCACTCATGTATCGAAAAACACCGACACGCGGAGAGATGATTTATGTGTTTTTACAGCTTTTAATGGACGTTTAATAGAACATTGAATGGCCTCAAGTTGATGGCGCACAACATAATCGCCCTCCTTCCTCAACTTGGGACTGATCTATGCATGCATGAAATAGTGAACATGTTGTTTTGATGCGGAAAACATTTTGTTTCGAGCACTTATGTGATGTTCATTAATCAAAACACGCGTCGTGCATCTACCCACAACTAACGGTTGACATTTCGGAAAATTTCCAATAAAACCAATTACATTAATTATATTGATGTCACAGTGTAAACTATCAATTTTAATTGCGTTTATTAATTTTGAAAAATTGCTTTGTAGGCAAAATAACTACATAATTAATTTTATTATCATTTGACAATGAATCTAATTGGGTATTTGTTAAAGTTTTAGCAATATTGAGAGCAAATCACGGCGCACCGCTTTTAAAATTCATTCAATTAACCAACATGCAACGTCAACAGCTTTAAAACTAATACCCGCCAAAGTAATACTTTCTAGGGCAACTCTTTACAAACAGCTTTTAGTTAGCGTTACATTTTATACACATTTGCATTACGACTGCAACTGTATCGGAAATGCTGCCTAGCTGCCATCCAAAACCAATCAATAAATCATATCTAGCTCATAAATCACGCTTGAAATTGTATCCGCCGCGCAGGAAAGTGACACAAACGAAACATATTCATCGAAATTGCATTGAGTGTTTCATGCTCGATTTGTGCACATGTTCGGGGAAAAATGATCGTCCTTTATAACAATGACATTTGGATGGTAAAGACGGCGGGTTTGAGGATACGGAAATGGATACCGAATACTCACTACTCACACACGTTTAGTTACTGGGAATCGTGCGCGCGCGCCTGGCTATGGGGACTGATCTAATAATGATTTAAATTGATTACGACGACTAGGACTAGGACTCGACCGCAGTCGGCACGCACGAAACTTTCACAAAGATCGAGCGGGATCGGGGCCGCTGTTACATAAGCGTGGCTTTTCTACTGGAAAATCTGGGACGCAAGTTATGCGCTTTGACAACCGAGCGCTGCCCAAAAGGGTTATCAATGTCCGAGCGCGCGCGCAAAAGGATTACTCGACCCTTACCGTTATAAATCTATCGCTGCTGTTTTTGGTGCATAATCAATTTGTTTCGAGTGATGTAAATTATGATTATGCCAGATATCGTATGAACTCTGCGCGAGGAGTGTATTATTAATGGTGGCGCATGTTTGGCTCGCCTCCAACCAGCTGTCAGATTATACAAGCATAATGAATTTTGGGGCCCGCTCAACAAGTCTCGTCCTTGCTCATTTTACTTATTCTATTTTATTGTGCGAAACGTGTGAAATCAAATAGTGACGCATTCAATTAAGAATCCGTGGCGCACCTTATTAAATTGGCACATATCCAAACCAATTCCTTTACGAACGTCATAGAAAAATCCTGTGGAAATTTTTAAGGACCTTAAGTCATAAAACGCCTATTTAGAGGGCAGGAAGTTTTCCGGTTTGTTATTACATTAAAACAACAACAAGGCGGCAAAGTTTGGTGGTTAATCCCGGCACAGCCGCAAAATATAACGCTTTTGGCACGTGTCCAACCCTCCGACACGTAGCACACCATAATGCGTCAACATCTCCGCACCCCGTTATTTTTTGGGTTGTTTCTTCCATCAACAAGTATTTAGCGCATGATACGAGTAATGCCAGGCGTTCGTCGAGTGTCTCAATCAATTCGGGGTGAGCGCCCATTAAAACTTTGCATTGATGTTTAAAAGCGCGTAAAAGCAGCGTAGAGCATCTAAATATTTATATAAATTTTAATTAAATTCATACTGCGCGGTGCGGCGCATTGAAGGTGTCAAGGGTTGTTTATTCCATTTCGCCATACTCCGTGTACTCCGTGTTTGTCGAGTGGTTTCCTTTGCGTTTTATTAGCCTCGCGGCGCGGGGTTGGTACAGACACCCATATTACCAAGAAAATTGCCTGCCAGCCTTGCCTGTCTGCCTGCCTGGCTGGCGTATTGTTGGTGATTTGCAAAGTACCATCGTTCCATTATGATTGTCATTCGCACACAGCCAATATACCCCCAGACTTTTAATGGCGGTAAATATCTTATGCAACAACGAGCAACGAGCAAGTAATTTGCTGATGTAATAATTACGCTGTCAGTAAGTACGGTAATTTGGTGCACAGATTTTTATGCGTTATATATTTATTCAGGCTAAAGTAATTTAGGTACGTTTGAGTAATGACGAAGAGATTTAGACCATCTTTTCCATGCTTTAAGCATACATGAAAGAAATTGATATCGACAAATTTATATTCGTGGCCCACTCCGGTGGTAGTAAAATGCAAGAGCACGAAGAGAAATTCTTTTATAATTTGCAACATAATTCAAAGCAGAGGCGAGCGAGAAGGACGCCGAAGGTAGCGTAAAAAGGACGCAAGGAGTCTTTAATCCGCGGCTGCTATCCCCGCAAAGGTAAATTTGTTCATGCCCGGAAAGTGTCCCCGACCTTCCTCTTTATTTCGCGAATAATATACCGCCGTCAACTCGATTGAAAAATGAACCTTTTCTCTAACTCTATTTGCATATTATTTTTATTATTATTAAATCCAAACCGAAAAAAGCATGAAAATGTTCCAAACCCATGTAAACCGTAGTAACTAGGTACAAAAGTCAATTAATGCGCACTAGCTTCAAGCGTTAAACGTCAGGAATGATTTTTACGGCGTGGGCTCTTAACAAAGAAAGAACCACACACATCACGTCACGTTCCATGCTCCGGGGCGCAAAAAATAAACCGAATGAAAAATTTGCATTTCCCGCCGGCGCACGGGCGTCCGGCAGCGAAAATGGGGTAAACATCACGAAAAAAAAATACGCAAAGGTGGACAACGCACACAACTGAGATGTAAATAGTAGAATCGTTGACGATTTGCAACTTTGTGCAGCGCCAGCGTAAAAAGCAGCAACATTGATAAGTGTGGTCGAGTAAAAAAATATATAAAACACGAAAAGGATGCTGCGTTGAATAAAAAATGCCGCAGTGTTATTTAGCCTGCACAAAATGAAAATCGACCAACGTTTTAATAAAGACGCGGTTAAAATGAAACTTTGCAAACGGCTAAATTAATTGATTTACTTTGCGTTTTAACAATTCAAATTTCGACTTACATTCTGTAATTGGATAATTGGCAAAAACTTTTTGAATCTTACATATTAATTGATCTGAGTTATAAATTACGTTTTTTTTGTTTGTTGTAAAGAGGGAGGAGTTTGTAACAAAATCAAAATCAGCAACATCTCATTCGCATGCTGAAAAGTTGGACCCGATGCGATGGACCGTACTCAAGCATGACACGTACGCTTTTTCACCGTAATGCCCCGGCGCGGCGCGGTGGCGAAAAGCAGAGTTGCGTAATTCCTGCGGTGCGCCCGTCACACATCGACCGACTTGGCATTTAATAGAATTAAACTTACGGCGCCGGCGGGACGGGCGAGACTATAATGAAGCCTCCAACTATCACCCATGCGCACTTCCGCCTACGTTTGCATTGATTAAAATAAAACTAAAACTTCCAAAGGATAACGTCGGGCTGCGCACCGTTTTCAGCATCATTTTTGCATTTCTCTTATTCGCCGGGCGCGCCGGACGGGCGAAATCCGCTCGGAGATATTGCGGATGTTAGCCTATTTGTTCGGAGCTTGAATAGATAATGTGCGTGCAAAGCGATCGACGGCTTGCGATGTTTTTGCATCTTATTCGCCCCGCGGCGAACCTCTAAAAATATCCGACGCGTGGATATTTTCAACTCCCCCGAAAAAAACCCTTAGAAAGATATATATGCAATAGGAATAATGTTTGGATTCGGTCGACAATGTCTTGACATTTCGTCGGCTTATTTAAATATATTGAATGTCGCCAACCGACGCCGACGCACAATAATGGAGTGGAAAATAGCCCATGTCGAATTTATAACTGTCCAGAATTTCGATTAAATGCGATAAAAATACTCCTATGAAAAGCAACCCTGTTTGAACGTAGATTTTCCATGCATAGAAAGCTTAAATGCTTGAATACACGAGCGGAGTAAAACTTCTTCGACAACTCTTTCGCTGGCGGCGTAAACAAAACCCGATTGTTTTGCACTTATTTGCACGGAATATATAGCAACATGGCATGCACATTGTGTGCAATTTTGTATGTGCAACACGTCGCGTCGGGGAGGGCGTTGGGCGTTGGGCAAACTTATTTCAAGTTTACTGCCGCCTATCAATATAAAGAGGAATCCTGTCTGCATGCATGAATGCATGCAACAAACTTTAATGCTGCTACACTGCTGCAGGTTTTCAGCTTGTTTCACATAATTGCCTTTTCGAAAGCTTGAATTACTCAATTTAATTTCCCTCTCCTCCCCCGCACTTCACCATAACTGTGATTTGATATTATTTAACTTTTGACCAAGCAGCTTTTAATTAATTTCCTTTTATTTGGAAAATCAACGCATCAATAAAACGTGTGTTGGCGTGTGCACTTGCTGGCGAGCGCAATTATTTATTTACGTTTGAATTAGTGTTTTCCGGCGTGTGCACACACATGGGAAATCAATCCGTTGGGCACGACGGCGACGTCAATACCGACATGTCGAGACGTAGGACGGCGGACGGAGGACGGGGGCGGCGCGGCGGTCAGTCTAGCGGTCACCTGCCGGGGCGCCGACAATTTTCTTCGCCGATCGCTGTCGTCGGCTCGTCAATACGTCCGTCCCGATGCCGATGCCGGTACGGTGTGCACTCATCCCGAAAGTCAACACATAACCCAGTACGGCCGCCACCCCACTGACCGTCCGCGTCCGTCCCATCCGCCCACTCGACACAATTTTCGATCGCCAGCTTTTGTTAGCGGCTTCTTTTGTCAAACGTCATTACATCAACAGGACGCCACTTGTGCGCTGGCGCTTCAATGGGATGGTTTTATGCCCTTGTTCAATCGATTGAATTTTTTTCCTTTTCACCGGTAACAAATCAGAAAGAATTTTGCACAATACTAGTACTTATTTACGCGCGTTTCAGTAGAATATGAGAAGTTATGAAAATAGTGTGGAATTTAATATAATTCGCTTCCTGGAAGGCAAGGGGTGGTTTTGATATTATTAAATTTGCTCATAATACAAATGGAATTGTTAACAATAACCCTTTCCGGCCAGCAAAAGTCCTAGCATTACATTACATTTGTTATCTTGATTTTATGCGCCGCTGCCGTGTCGTTTCGTTGTTTTAGCATATAAACCATTCCTTCTGGCTATCTACCCGAATGATTCGGAATTATCCGATGCGAGCGCCAACCGAGATATAAATCAAGGCAAAGGATAAAAACATCCTTCAACCCAAATAGGTAAATTTAAGAGTTAAATTTAAGAATTTATTCCTATTGAATTTTGTTGTTGTTGTTGTTGTTGTGTTCTTTGCCAACGCTATGATTTAATGATCGCAACCGCTGGCTGTTTATTTAATAAAAAAATTGCCAACATTCCGCATTCATATGCGAGGCCAGCTGATGAATGCGCTCAGTTGGCCGAGCTCGAAATTAATATTGTTGTTGCCGCGCGTTTTACGATGAGCGAAAACGCGTTATTGCGAAAACAACGAGCTTCACCTCGTCTTCCTCTGGCGCCGTTGTCGTCGTCTTGCTGCTGCTGCTGCTACTCGTTGGGAGTCACGACGATGGGCGCCATAAAATATTCATAAAATTGCCTCCACCGAAATTTCGCAATGAGTTGGTTCGTTCGCGTGCAAGTCCCCCGACTGGGCGATGGCGCATTTCCATATGAAAATTCCCCGGCGGAATTTCGAAATGAAAAACGTGCCGTTTATTTTCACCAACGCCCGAAACTATACATAAAGTGCGGCGCCGCCCCGTTTGCGCGCCGAAAGGCATTCTCTCGCTCTTTGCGTTGAAAAGACTTGCATGTGGGTCATACAAATATATTGCCCGAAAGGATTCAATCGAATCGCCTCAGCGCCTTCAATGCACCGCACTGTGTAGGAGTATGTCAACAGTGATTGATGAGGCAAAGTTTTGCTTGCCAGTTGATGAAATGCGAAATTGCATAATTAAATTACATTTTGTTCAATATTTCCGATAGTGGAGGAAAATTTCATTCGATGAAAAGGAACACTTGACAACGATTAGGTGGTTGTATTGATGCGAATTAATTAGCGAGTAGTGCTGATCACAATCGCATTGTGATTTTTAATTAGCGTTTGCGAATGAACACGAAAATGGGACGCTGCTATTGTTCTTGACGCGTTCTCTCGCCTGCCGACAACAACAACAACACCGTTCGCGCCAAAGTAAATAATGATCGATACATCATCGGCAAGGAGAAGGAAAATTGCGCGCTATAAGCAATTTAATCAAGATGTGAAACCACCATGCTTTCAACGCTAAAATTGTTATTATTACAAATTGTAAACTTATTAATTTTTCATTCTCCATTTAGTATGCCATTAATTATTCATATATTATTCGTTAAGGATGCGCAACAACAGCTGCCTGATAATAACAATAATTATGCAGAGGATAAACAATCGGCTCGTTTGCCCGGCTCGCAGCAGTGCGCGTGTAGTCAATGACATTGACATGTGACCCAATTTTCTTAATTATCCATCAACGCCTCCCAAACTATTCTGTTTTCTATTTTCCTCTTTGGTATAGAATCTAATATAATCACCGCGCCGGCCAAAGAGCCAGCGTCTCTTGTTTTTCGACTCAAATTGCGTGCGTGCGCCGAAATATTATTATTACTAACTGGGTTGGCTCCATAATCAATTCCCGGAAAATAATACTAAAATAAAGATGTCCAACGTAAAAATTTACGATGTGTCTGTTGTTCTGTTGTTTGCAATTAACATAAATGAATAGACCGCGTAAAAATTAGAATGGGTGGGTGGACAACAACACGATCAACAACCAAGTGGGGGTGGTGGTAATAATAAAATCGTAAACGTTGACGACGTGGGGGCGGCCGGCTTGTTGCACCTGTTACGTATGTGTTTGGTGGGCGCGCGCGCACATTTCGGCGGACCAAAAACCTATAAATTTTATTACAATGCGCCGCCACTGAAGCTTTTGTCAGGACGATTTTCCATCCGCGAATGGTATGTATGCAATTCGGCTGCAAAGCGCAGTTTGGTTGCAGGACGAATGGATAAGCAACACAAGTGCGCGGATAATACCTACTATCCAAGAGAGATATTGCAAACAGGTGTGGAATAAACGGCTGATTGCATGTCCACTGCCAGGATAATTGTTACATATTTCCCTATTACACACCGAAATGGATAATTTATAACAATCACCTTCGTTTCATTTGCAGTAGTGAAATAACTTTAAAACTATTATAAAATTATGCCATTATGCGGTAAATACACCTGCGCTACGTACTAAAGTTTTTAAGAACGACCTTTTTATTGAATGAATGGCGAAGCTAAACATTATACCAACTATCTATATGTATAACAAACTGCGCCGAGGCTGGTATTGTGGTCCTCGCTTTGGGCGACGTTCAAGGATCTTAGCGGTCTGTGCGCGCGCTTTCCTTCCGGCAGCGGCGGAGGCGAGCGACAACGCATGTAAGCCGCGTCAGGAATGCACAATGCAACTAGTGCACCCCCGCCAGCGAGATGAAGTATGATGCAAGTGCATAATAGCCGCGCGCGCTTCTTCTGCATTATTTTATACAGGTTGATTTAATATTCATCCTTACATCCTTACATCCTTACATCCTTACATCCATACATCATTTCATTCAGGATTATTATTTAAATGAAATAATTTTTTACACAACAGGATAACAATATTTTTATAGTCTTTCAAGGAACGGGTTTAACGGGTTTGTTTTTCGTTATTATTATTATTATTACGCGAACGGGAAGTAACCAGGACAAAGTTGATATAAGCGGAATATGGTAACGAATACGAGCACCAGCGGTCGCGTAAAGTAACCGAAAGCGTTAAGAGCGGCACGACGGCGACGCGACGGCAACGTGGTGGTCTCCAGAGTTTAATTTTCCGATTTTATATTATTCCACCGGCACTGCAGGGCGCCTTTTGTGCTCCGGCACGATGACGATGGCCTCCTCTACGCCTATTTATCCCATATTTGCATAAAATGCGTGCGCGTAAAAGTATGTGTGAGAGTGGGTGTATTGATTTTGAATTGCAAATAACATTCGGCGATATTTGCAACGCGCGCGCTGCAACTTTTCCTCTCACAAATTTCCTTTTTTTTACGCTACGCGGAAAGCAATCTAGTCGCATTTGCATACGTTTGATTTTCAGTTGCACCGGTGCGAAATTGAAGCAAATCAACGGGAAGCATTCATATTTAGCGGAAAGCAAAAGCTGCAAATGAAAAACAAAACGCAGGGTTGAATTAAATGATTATTTATAAAGCACGTTACGTTTGCCTTTACGTTTTACGTTTACAGAGCGTATGTTTATACGCGTGTAATTAAACTGTCTAACGCTAACCCAGTGGCTGTGTGCAGATAGGTAGATGAGGCTTTGCTCATCGTCGGTGGAAATCCAATTAACCGGAAGTCGTGTGTTGTGAGTGTGTCTATAGCGTGCAATCGAACCTTTTGTTCTTTCGACGATATGCATGTAATTAGCACACTATTTTCTCGCGCCTCAAAATTTTCCATATTGTTGTGCAAATTTTCGAACCGAATGTCACGCCGTTAGTAATTACGAGGTTGGACGAATTTCATTACAATAACTGGGGTGTGCGCATGCGAAAATTCCGGGAAATTCTGACAGTTTTGCATTTCATAAATGAAATGTAATACAACACACCGCTCGGAAAATAATTACATATAGCAATTATTTCATTCGTCACACCGCCATCATTTATTAAATTCCGCAACATTTGATATCACAGAACATGTAATTAAAATATAAAATAGGAATAATAAAACAAACAAAATTTGACATTTAACACGGCGATTAAATTGCCTCTTATTTTTTTGCGCCACATCATTAAATATCGGGGGGTTCGCCTCAACAGTAAACAGCAGTTATCCATTAACTAAATGATCCGCCAAATTATCCCCGCTTGGACCGCGACAATGTTCACCACGTTATATCGTTTCCTCATAATGTCGTCATAATAATACCGACGTTGCGCCGACGAACAGCAATTTATTGACCTAAATAAATAGCGCCGCGCGCCGCATGCGGTGTGCGCAAAGCGTTTCTATTAATTTCCTACCCGCTTTTTGGATTAAATTGCATACAGACTATTTTCCGCCTGGCTGGTGATCCAAAGGGAAAAGTTTTTGTGCACATGCATAAATTCCGAAATTTAGCAATAAACCCACTCTGAAGAGATATGCGAGTCGGTAGAATATTCAGCTCCGGGTTAAATGCAGTTAATTGCGTTGAGAATGCAATGTTTGAGAAAATGCGGGGCTGGAATTCGGGCGCAGGATATGGTGGCGCCACACAGGACGAAGGATAATGCGCGCGCAACCTACATACTTGTTGCAGGACGAATTTATCCCCAGGATCTGGGTCGCAGCGACATCTAAGCCAAGGCACGCCAACTATGCAGCGCGCAACAGGTCGGATTTAATAAATTTGATTCGCAACACAATTATTGCTTTTATCTAATCAAATTAGCTCTATCCAGAACTAGACTCCAGCAATTTTTGCCAATATTGCCAAACCAATATTGATAATAATACTCAGCTTGTATAATGTGCAAAATTATTGTAAATACTAAGCAACGATAGCAACATTAATGTTAATTGCAGTTAATCACGGTGGATTTGCTTGCACTTAATCAGGCATTGGATACAGATAAAATCAATATCGTTAATTTGCTCGGACAGACGATACCTGTGTTTATAAATAGCGTTGCGATTATGAAAAAGAGCAAAGCGTGTGCAGTTGGCGTTTTATGTATCACATAATTATTCAATGTCAACACATTCACATCAACAAAGGAAAAGCATTTGAGAGAAATTGAATGCACTGCATTGAACCGCAGCGCAGACAACCTTCAACAGCCTTGATAACAATTTGGGTCGCACCCGCATATCCTACACGATAAGGTCTTCCGGCGCACAACAATTATATTAGCAACATACCGCCATATTATATCGGCGATCAATGGACGCGCGCTGCTGCTTAAGCAACCGCGTAAGTCGTTGGGTGCGTTGAGCGACCGTTAACGGCCCAACCAAATCCGGCGTCTCCACCGGCGGCACTTCTTCACGCTCTGGTGTGCGCGTCTGCGGCGGACTATGCCTCGGCGTCACCGTGCTCAACGGCACCGTCTTTGCAATCAGCGTCTCACTGCGCACGCTCCACTGACTCGACCCGTACTTCTTCTGATTCATCAGATCGCCAATACTGCCGCGCGTCAAGCATGCAGCACCCCCGCAACTGCCATTGTAGTTGATGGACCGCGAAAGAAACGGACTATGCGGTAGTGAGGACGATGGCGACGCGGATAACTGATTGCTCGTTGTTGTGGAGCGTATTAGATCTGGCAGGGCACCACCGGCGGCGAGTTTATCCAGCTCGCTCATACTGGAGCCGCGCCGCATGCGTAGGCGGTCCGCGCTCGCCTCCTTCGCCGTGCCGCCCGCCGTCTTCTTATGTTTAATGCGCTCCGCGGAACGTGCCATTGGCGAGGACTTCATCGCAAACAGGCCTGTTTTAAGCGGGAAGAGCAGTGCCCACTCGGTGCTATGGTGCTCTTCCTCGTCGTGCATCGCTACACGTACGCGCACTTAATTTCGCTTGGAATTGCACTGCGAGTTTCTACATATTTATGCAGATTATGACCGTTATTTTAGTATGAATTGGGGTTGCGTTTCGCACTTGAAAACTTTTGCAGACGGCAAGAAAAGTGGTTGTGAAGAGTTCGCGGCGAGCACTAATAAACTGTCAACAGGCGAGCGCGACAAAAAGCGGAATGCGTGCGATATGTGCGACGCGTTTGAGTGGAGGCGGCAAAAGCATCGTCTCCCGCCCGCGTCCGTGCCGCTCCATTCGTTATTGGTTACTCACTCAGCCAAGATCTAATGCTGTTAGCATTGCCCTAGTCGCCTTCCTCCTAACCACCACCCCAACCCTGCGCCACTATCGGTTTCATCCCGATGAAGGATGATATGTATAAGCAACAGGGCTAATATTCATAAAATATCAATAGCCCAAATTACACATGCTCGAGTGCACCAATATCGGCAAAAATCAATCACGCCGCCCCCGAAAATTTCCCAAACGCATTTTCCCGCAACCGCCATTATCCTTATAAGTATATAACAAAAGGCTTTCAAGCCCTCACGACATGCGGTCCTTTGCCGCATGCTGATTGCAGCACTCGCATTAAAGGGCCACCCCGCCGAGTTACAAAAGCCATCGGAAGGGAAGGAAACTTACGTTCAGCTGCATGATGATCTTGTTGTACGCCCAATGCCATCGCTGCTGTGCGGTGACCTGCGGCCGCTGCGCCGACGGCTTGTGATCCTCGTCCTCTTCAAACGACACGCGCTTCTCCTCGACGATGATCTCGTCGACAATCGGCGCCGGCTGCGGCGGCAGCTCGGGGGAGAGCAGCTCCTGCGTGTCCTGCCGCTCCAGGTCGGGTGATTGTCGCGAAGCGGAAGTGCGACGCGCCGGTATGTTCGCTGCCCCCACGGATTGATATGTCGCTTCCGATCCGGAGGGTTTACGCAACGGCGGCGAGCTGGGGTACTCGTCGTCCTCCTCCTCTTCCAGCTCCAGCAGCTCATCGTCATAGGCGGCGTGCTGCTGCATCAGCTGCAGGTGGTGATGATTGTCCATGGCGGCAGCGGAAGCAGTCACCGTTAGCGTGGCGCTGGTGGTCATCACCGTCACCTTCTGCTGTGGCTGCAGGAGGTGCGCGTAGGGATCGGTGCGCTCGACGCCCAGGTCGACGTGTATCACAGACGCCGGCGATTCGCGGCTCGCCACTATTGCTTTCGTATTGCACTCGCCATTCATAGCCTTCGCGCGTTCTATCCGCTCCAGCAGGTCTTCCTCCTCGAGGTAGTTCTCGTCCTCCTCGTAATAGGTTTCACGCTCGCCGCCGCCGCCGTAGAGGAGCGCCTCGTCCGGCTGCCAGCCAGCGTCGAGGATTGTCTCCTGCTGCTGGAGGTAGCCACGACTGTAGCCGTTCAGCTTGCTGGTGGCGCTCGTCGTCATCGTATCCGCCGCACTGCTGGCGACTATTGCTTGGATGCCGCTGTCGGTTTGGTCCCGGTGATATTGCGTGGCGTCGTATGATGCGTACGACGTCGTGACGGAAGCGGCGGTTGTGGCGGTGGTGGCTGTGGGCGTCGTCAGCAGCGAGCTCTTCAGACGGCTGCCCAGTGAACTGCCAAAAAGCTTCAGTTTACTGGTTTGCTCCTCGAAGAGGTTGCTCGCCGCCTTCGCCACCGATGGGGTGGTCGCTGCCGACGCCGAAGTGGCAATCGTCGTCGTCGGCAGCTGCTTTGGAGTTTGAGCGAGTGGTTTCGGCAACTGTTTGGGAGTCGTCGACGTCGCAGACGGTTGATAGTTCAGATTGGTGTACTGCTCCGTATTCTTCGCATTCGCTTCGTTTTGATAATAATCCCCAAGATCGTCTTGTTGCTGCT
Organism: Myllaena sp. GC000078; assembly: GCA_030264135.1. NCBI lineage: Eukaryota > Metazoa > Arthropoda > Insecta > Coleoptera > Staphylinidae > Myllaena > Myllaena sp. GC000078. Next base: position 13,548 of record JARJDR010000655.1, read on the forward strand.
GCTGATAGTAATAGTCGTCCGTTTGGTAGTTTTGCGTTTGAGCATGAGTATACTGATAATTCTGCGTGGTGCTCGTGACACCGATGCCACTACTACTCCAAAAGCTACTCGCGGTCGTCGTCGTCGCCGTTGGCGTCGGCAGCACCACGTCATCAACGGGCAAATTATCCGTGCTCTGATATGCGTAGTTATAGTCCTCGTTATAATTATCCCTTGCGCTAGCCGCGCCGGGACGTATATAATAGTTATCCGCGTAGGGATCACCATCCGACGCGTAATCCGCGCTACTAGTGCGCTTCAGGAGTTGCGCCCGCCGACTAGCAGCCGCTGACACCGCCTTCGCCACCGTCGTATTGCGATTCGTGTTCACATTCGGCTTAGGTAGCTGGCGACCCGGCGTTGGTGGCAAGCTATTACTCGTCGCCTTGGGAATGGTTTGCGGAAGTAACCTGGGCGTCGTCGCCAACAGCTTTGGTGTTTTGGTGGGTGTCGGCGGAAGACTAGCCCCGCGATGCGTCGGCGGATAACCCATATCGTAATCATCGTGAATGGAGCTCTGTCGACTGCTGGACCGCTGTTTATTGGTGGGTATCTGCGGCAGGCACTTCCGGCGGCCCGGTGTGGGCGTCGGCGCTGTGTCGTCATCCACCAGATTGATAACCGATGCGCGACGTTTGGTCGCCATTGCTGTGGATGACGCTGACGTTGGTAGCGTGGGCAGCTTCTTTCCGGTGCCGGCCGGTGTCGGCTGGCGGTAGTAACCACCTCCTCCACCCGAGTCCCATTGGCGGTCCTCCTCGTCCTGACCATAACGCTCTTCTTGGAACGGGTATGAGGATGTGTTGTAATAGTCGTCAGTGTTTTGATTGAATTGTTTGCCACTACACAGATACAATATACAACGTCAATCAGTAAGCAAGTTTTGGGTTTTGTGAGGATGAATTTTCTTTGGGAGGACGATCCGTTTACATACCTAGTGTTAATATAAGAGATTTCATTAACTTGATTTGTTGTGTACGTGTTGATGTCTGTGTAATCGTCATAAAGAGTTGTTTGTCTTTCCAGGCTTGGTCGGCGTAATGCTACAACAAAGCAATTGTAATGATTCTGTATTTATTTCGTTTGTCTATTTACCTTTCGAACGGCGTGTCGGTTGATCGGTAATATAATCATCGCAACTATCAAAACTCTGCTGCTGCTGCTGTGTTGTATTGTAATAGGTGTTCTGGCTTCCCCATTCTTGGCTAAAAGCAAACATTTCGAAAACAGCATTAATTTAATAATATTATTGTAGCAATCAAGGAAAACTGTATGAATGATTGAATAGACATGATATATCACTAAAAAGAATCTAGTTATGTCATCGAAGAGAAGGAAGAAGAAGAAGAAGAAGACGAACCATAATGAGGATGATTTATGACGCATGTGATGGCTAGGCAAAGAGATAGGACTACGAAAGCAAACTTTATTACCTGTCATCAACGTCCCATGCATACTTGCGTCTACGGCTTA
>JARJDR010000687.1:0-12034 GCA_030264135.1 Myllaena sp. GC000078
CGGGTGAATTCATTAAGGGATTTTTTCTTAGTGATGTTCATCATCAAGATACCGTTTGACAACGCCAGCGCTGAGGAATTTAATACCTTGCGAAAATATTTTGAAATTCCCGTCTTACTCATTATCTTTGCAAGAAAACTGATTTAATATTTGTCAGTCTTTTATCATTCATCACAGGCCGAGATGAAATTAAACCCGGGATATTGCCACATGAAAATAATAAGGAAATGGTAAATATGATAAGCAAGAAACAAATCATGTGTGCATTTTGTACAAACCTTGGAATCTTGGTGTAAAGGAGACACCGAAAGATTACAAAACGTGATGAAAAGTAGGTCGAAAAAATGAAAATTCGCGCCCATCGCATAAAACGAGGATCGTAAAAGTACAGGCGATGAAAAAATGTAAATTTAATTATTGCCCGTATCATCACTTTGCCGTACGCGCGCGCGCGCAAGAAGCGCTGAGCAAAGTAAACGCAAGCAAATCTATGTGGGGTGGGTTTTCCACATAAAAAGCATTCCAGAGTTGCTGGCGGCTGGGGTGTGGGTGGCAACCTAATAAGGCTTGATGTGTTTTTCACCTTTAATGAGTTCATTATGTTATGTCTTCAAAAGAATACACCAACGTTTGTAACGTAAAAGGAACGTAAAGAAGGCACAAGGAATTTTTCTTCCTCATTTTACGCATTTGAAATACTTACAAATTTCTGTCTATAAAAATAATGATGATATAAACGATAATTTGTTATACCGATATTATCCACAAATCAAACATAGTCTGATTGTTATGTTGATATTGAAGAGCCAATGAGGCAAATTATGTGCATGCGCTACAATTGTATTTGTGCGCAACAAACAATGTAAATCCACTTGATGCGATTTGATGATTTGTGCAAATAATCTCCATCATCATCATACACACGGATTGTTCCACTAGCACATCCCTTTAGACAATAATTATATAAATAAATACATGAATGTTATTTTTTGCGTAATCTATCAAACACATCAATTAAATCGCTGATTGCAAATATTTATCCTTCTCCTTTCGCGCCAATTCTATTGTCAATATTTAAAAAAACACAATGGATAAACAATATCAACACGTCAGAGTCGTTCTAGTGACTTTATTGTTTGCACCGCTAAAAGTCGTGATTAATAAATCATGCAAATAATATCTTGCTCCTTGGCAACTATGCGCCCTCCGTCGCCCTCTCATAATAACATGACGTAATAAGTTGATAATAAGTCCCGCAGTGGGGAAACTTACTTATGGCGAATTCTTGCGGTCGACTTATTAGCCGTCGTCGCGCGTGTGCAAAACCCCTTACGCAAACAGCGTCATGGTGTTTGCGCATTGTGCGTCTGTGTGTCATAATATAGTTTACGCTCCACGCTTTAGTTGGCCGACTTGAGGAATTGTTCATCAACTGTATAAGGTTGCGCATGAATTATTAGTTATATTATAAGAAGCCCTAGTTTGCTGCAAAACTAGCCCTAACTTTGTTGCAGAGATAGCGTTAATTATCTTTCGTTCTAATTTTTGAGGTGCAGAAATAAATGAGATAGTATTCGATCGTACATTAGTGAACGTACGGAGGTACGGCTACTGCTGCTGCTGTTGCAGAGATAAATTGAGCAAAACGCCAACCGCATCGCATCCGGATGCGTAGCAAGACAACGCCCGGTCGTTTGTTTCCCAAATCGCTCGTCGTTCGTCTAGCCATCACGGCAAACTATCGTCGGAAGGCGCGATGCTGCACGCCACAGACGCCGTAATGCGAAACAATTTCTACAACCATCTACATGATGTCCTTTCTAACCTTAAATTCCACCCTCAATTTAACCTATAATTTTAGCCAATTCTAGGATTATTATAAAAACACTAGCAACTAATGATGATAGAAATTAATTAGAAACAATTTGTATTTGTAGTAAACATAAAACTTAAACTGGGAAATGGCTAGTGGAAAGACAAGATGTGCGGAATTTCGGAAGAGATTGTGGTTAGCGGCTAAATGCCCAAAAGCGAAGCGCTTCGCTTCCCTTCGCCGACCGCATACGGTTATGGTTCAATTATTATAAGTAATTGCGATAACGGCGATATGGATACTAACGATAACGATGCTGATATCCACGCGACGAGCATCTTTGTGCCCCCGAAATTAATTAGAATGCAGGTGCCCCAGCAGCACATTGATAACGAGTCGAGCGTGAAACGACCTTTTAAACACCCGAAAAGCGCTTACGTGCCAACCACATTTCACGAGCGCAGCGGCCACGTGCCAAAGTTGAGGTTAGTAAAAACTATAAAATGTTCACTGCTCGCCGGATGGGCGATAAGTAATAAGTTTGGGAAGTGTCCGTATTTGTAGCGTTAACTTCGCTCTGCACGCTAAAAGAAACTCAATTATGGACGCCGTACGGACACCTCCGGTATGCCTTCATTGAAATTTTTCGAAAAGTATTAAAAGCTTTCTTTTCTCATACCCCTCTTGCCTCGGCAGCAATTCGCATCCATCCATTCACTTCCGATATATTTAAAATATAAAAATAACAATTCTTACTTCGATTCTGCGCGCCGCGCATCGCTCCCGTTCCTCCCGAAGGATACGAACGGGATTGTGCGTGCGTATACGTTGGTGCCAGTGTGCTCAAGGGGAGGTTTTATCGATTCGTACAAACGCCCTCATTGCTGCCATCCCAGGAGCTGAAAATATTACGGCGCCGTTATAATGTTGTCGTTGCAGGTGGTTGGCATCTTGTTTTTTTGTTCATGTCAGCCCAAATGATTTATACAGCAGTGGTTAAATGTGACTTAATTCTATGTAACGCGTCTGTTTTTAAATTTATTTCTACCACCGCAAAACACCCACGTCGAGGTCTTAATGATTTTGTATTAATTTGAATTGAATGAAACGAAATTTAATTTCGCCAGCATGCGGCGCGCGTGTAACGCAATCAAGTCAAGATGGAGGAGCAGCAAATTTTACATAACCTTAAATTACGGACGCGCATACGCCCTGCGCCGCCGAATGAATCCTTGTCGAGCGGCGAAATTCTAATTAACTTTTCGGCCCCGGCGTAATTTCGCAACAGTCGTTTTGCGAATATTTATAACAATAATGAAACGGTGCACCGCGGAATATGCTGCTGCGTTGTCCTACGCGCACACCAATCATCCTTTTTCCTCGGTTTCAAAATTGAACTCGGGAGACTTTGTGCTTTAGGTATTTGAATTTGACCAACCCGCATACCGAGACAAGTTGCTCAAGTAACAAGTTAAGCCATATTTTGCACTCTGAATTTTTAAATACAGCTACTCATTCATACAGCTATTCATTCTATTCTTTGGCATGCTGCTGCAAACTTCCGCGTTTTGGCGCACGTTGAATTTTTTATTTTATATGAGAAATTCTTGTTTAACGAGCACGCGATGTAATTGCTTTGCGCATGCTGGTGGCTTGGGAGCCGGGCGCGAGGCGGCGCGGCGGCGTAGAGAAGGCGAAAAGGCCGTTTGCTCGCTTGCTCCTAAGTGGAAACTCTGTTGCCGGTAACCGAGAGCATCAGCGACGGTAATTAACTGTCTGGCAGCCGAGGCTAACTGATGGGAAACCATTTCGCGGAGAGCGAGAGAAAGAGGAACGTCGTCATCGGTGGCGCCAGTCCGCAAGAAAATATGAAGGCAACGGGAAATAAACAGGGAAAAAATGAAAATAGAAACCGAGAGAATAATTGAATCGCACCAACTACCTCTTGGAAATATTTTCTGCGAGAGGCGGGCCACGTTTAATTGTTTCATATTTCCGTCATTCCAACGGTCTGTGAATATTTTAATAATGGCGTGGCAAGAGAAAAATACATTGTAAGTAATCTGTGATTTCATTAGAGCTAGTCGGAAATGTCAACCGGTCATTTGCGAACGTAATCGAAATTTTTGCGAAATAATAAAAAAGTGCTGTGTAAGTTTTCCTGAAATCGGTCGTGTTTTTTCTTTTCTTTTTGCGCTCGTGCTGGAAAACTAAACCGCCAACTTTTTAATATACGATTTGAATATTTCATACATGACTAGCAGCAGCAGGACTATGCCGTAGATGTGGTGGAGGCCGGGTGCAGTCGATGCGTCCGTATTTGCCAGCTCCTCCCTTCATATCTAATACACTCCAGGTTCTGGAGTTTATAAATTATACACGCCGGATGCGGAGGTGAAAGCCTGGCCGGCAGCGGGCAACGCAACGTACGAACGAACGATTGGCAGCCGGTCTGCGGTGATGACGGTCGCCGACCGCTGCGCTGCGCCTGGGAGGCATAAATATATAAGTTAATAAAGAAGTTTTTACGATGTAGTTTTTCCTGGCGGCTGTCGTCTTTCGCCCTGCAGCATCACCACCAGCAGAAGCGCGCTTGTTGTCGTTGACATCGTCACATACGGTATAAATATGATGAAAATTGCACCAAACGATGATTTTGTTTTACGTCATCGTAAAGATGACAATTTTTTGCCTCCGTAAAATACCCCAAGGATATTTTAATTAGCGTAAAGTATATGAAAGGTATTAATGTAACAATGTTTCCTTGTTTCTGCACTTTTGTTTCTCTTTAATTATTTTTGCATTATTATATTTACTATCAGCTGCTTTCCAGCCATCTATTTTTAAACTTTCAGCCCGGGATGCATAAAAGGGACGACAACAAGAATATGCAGCGTGGGATGATGCGTCCGAGCATAGTAGTGCGTTAGGCGTTCATTAAAAATAATCCGCAGCGTATTTATTCAGGTTTAATGTTAAATACACACTCGGCGCACAAATACGCCAACATCACGTACTACATAGTTGAAGGAAATCTATGTGCGCATATGCCGGCTTACAATTACTCTGCAAGGATGCACAAAGTTTTGCAAAAAGCAGCAATGCAAGACCACTAACGACCAGTCCGGCAGGCAACTTTGCAAATGAGAATGAAATCTTCCCTCGAGTGCAAGGCAGATGAGGTTGCCATCGTTTTGGGCCGTATAAAGTTTCCGTTTTTCGGGCTTTTTTTACGAGCCAGCTGCGCGGTGCTGAATGATGAATATCGAGTTAGCGCGAATCCCTCGGCGCCGAGGTCAAGAAGTTGGTCGACCACCAACCCAACGGCCATGCTTAGCATCCATTCATACCTCATTTCTGCGTCTCGCGAGGTTCATTCGAAAGAACTCCCCCGGCGCGCCCCTTCTTCCAACCTAGTAGCATGCAAGAAATCCCCCATTCCTTCATTTTCTTTCTTCGCATCGCCCTTTCAAACAGTGACATAGAGCAACAATCATGAATATACATGGGACATCAGTTATCAGTGTTGCCAGCTGTGCGTTTCCGTCTCAAAGCACAGGGTGTTCCTCATGCTATGCATCATACTGAACGTGTTTTTAATTAATCTGCAGAGTAATTGTGAACACCCTGCGTTATAACTAGAGTGCCATAGTGTGTAGGTGTATGAATAAACAAAATCGCAACGGTTGTCAGCTATGCATGCTTCTGTAGTACTCTTGAGAAAGCTGGCTGGGCCCTGGAGGAGGCGCAACGGGGTAACGGGGGTAACTTTTGTATTTACGTTGTGTTACAACCGTGTTGTGTTTCCACCCGCTGCGCGCCATACGCAAACATACTCTACTGGCACAATGTGCGAGGACTCCCTCCAGACGATGCTGGTGACAACGAGACACATTAACGCCGAAACCATCCATTTTCCTCGCACAGCGCCCTCCGCCACATCAACCCTATCCAGAGTGGGAGAGTGGTAAGGTGGTGGGCAATGTACTTCACAGTCCTCGGGTATAATATAACCTCTCCCAACCTCTCTCTGTTTCGCCTTAGTTAGGCAGCTGGCAGGTAACTCCAGGGATCACTCCTCCAGGCCGATGGACGGTTATTGTATAATGCATCGTACGATGAACTATCGTCCGCGCCGTCATTCGCCATAAATAATTACGGCGCCTAGTTTGCGTCAAGTAGTCCTCGTGGCCCTCATTCAATATTCAGCGGCATGTGAAGAGGTTGCTCGCTGCACTGATAACGGCTGCATAACGAAACGCAGTCTTGCTGTCAGCTTAGGGACTTCATAATCCCGAACTAGTATTCATTAGTTTTTTAGTTTTGGAATAGTTCATATAACAAAGGCAGTTTGTGTAGATTATGCCAGTAATAGTACTGTAGGATTACTGACGATACTTATGTATTTATTACTTGGAAGAAACTTAAATATCCGCAGCATCTTTTCTCCTCGCTCAGAATACATCCGTTTTTCGCCCGCTTGCATCTTGTAAGCAAGCTAGGCAGCGGTAGTCTCTCTAGGAATTGTGCTAAAGTTTTATAATTAATCGTACGCACGCAATGTTGGGCGCGTGGCAAAGTTGCGGAAATAAATTATATTAGTTCGGCGCAATCTTAGCTAACAAGCGAGGAGGCATACGTGAAGTTTGTTATTGTTACATTCTTAGTACTCCCGAAAGCATCTAGTCTGTGATGAGTGTAAAATAGCTCATAATCTTCATTGCAATATAGCAATTTTAGTTTTTCCAAAGTCAACTTATTTTCTTGGTAAAATTTATGACAACCACCGGCAGCCGGAGGAAAACCACGAAGTTTTATTCCGTACAACGAATGTGATGGCTTCGGGCGTTTCTCCCGCCTGCCCCCACGTTTCATCCATCCCTTTGGTTTGGAATTTTTTATCAGCACGCAGGTAGAACAACATGCTATCCATCTTGTATCGTTGCAACACGGGGCGCGCGCAGTACGGTTAACTGCTCGGAACGTTCGGTTTTTATCCGTTCCACACCGCCCGCCCCCAGGGGAAGCATTTCTACGTTTCCTTCCGCGCCTCTTCCTCACTCCATTTGGCCACTTTTACTTGTGTTATCTCCCGTTTTCAGCCTTCAAGCGGCGAAGCCGAAGAAGGCATAGAAGTTTAGGCAATTGGTTTCAATGTGTTTCAATCCCATTTTGCCTTCTTCTTCGCTTCTAATCTTTTTCGGGAGGGCAAAACGAAGCGGATATCACCATTATTACCATCATGATCATCATCATCGGTGTTAGGAGTTGCATAAAATATCAGAATGTATCTATAATGCTTCCGTAATGATTACGTTCGCCTCGCAGGTGGTGCGCACTATTTCCTCCCTGCCAGAAAAAAAGTTGAATGACCTTAGGGATTAAACCATCCGTGGCTGGCTATCCCGGAGATTTTTTTTCTGTTGTTGAGAGATGACAAGCACAGTTTACACCCGCATATCAGCCGCGTGTTGTGTGCAAAAATGCGAAAAACAAGTTTAACGAACTGTCACAAATTTGCCGAAATTTTGTACCTTCCGAACGAGAAGGCATGGACGGCAGTCTGGGAATACTATGCGCAACATTTCAACAGTAATCATAGGGGACTGACTTTGAATCTGACGTTGAAAAATTCCTCGTCAGAGCAAAAAAAAAAAAACTTGTCACACCTTGGGGTTCTTGGGTGATAAATATAGATCGAAAGCAGAGAGCAACGTTGTCAGCATCTCTAATCTCTTTCCTGGTAACGCTGCCGAGATTTAGTTGTCTTCCTATCAATTCCAATCAGTCGATAGTTGACAACAAGTAACCTGGATAGCACTAATTCTCATTCCGAAACTAATTAGGAAGTTTGCCTGATGAAACCTTGAAAGTTGAACACGTGTGACACATAGGTACACGGCAGACCGCAGCGCACGCAATTCGGGCTACTGGAAATATGCTAGTAGCTTAATCCAAATTTCGTGTAGGTATCCAAATATACCTGTGTTGCTTTTAAACGAAGAGCTTTGTAGTTTTATCACTAATTGCGGCGGCTGGGTATCCATTTCGCGAGCACGAAATGGCAAAACGTTAAACGCGACATTCGCACCAGCGCGTGCAGGGTTTCGGTTCGTTAAGTTAATTACGTGGACGCGTGCCGATGTGGAAATAGAAACCGGGCGCTTCGGCTGACGAACGACCACTGCGATTCGCGGTTATTGTTTGCGTAACGAGCGAAATGTATATATGTATGTGCACGGAAAACGTAATAGACGAAAAGCAAGCCCCCGCGATGTTCACTGATATGGATGTTGCGGGAGGCGGAGGCGGGCTAGCACGAAAGCTTAAGGTCGGTTAGTTGGAGCGTTTTGCGGCCGATCCAGTCGAGATGAAGCGATGTCGCAAAATGGCTTAGCTGAAGCCATCTAGCTCCAGCGCGAGCGCTGCTGTGTGCTAGATACCTCTAGGTATGTGTTCTCAAGTTTGTAAATTGATTATGACAAACGAATGGGGATTTACTGTTCCGCGCGCACATTCGTGTTCCTCTGATTGCATTATCTCCAACGGCTGCGATTTGCCATGCTAATACAATAGAGCGACCTCGATGCGCTCAAATTATATAGTTTCACTCGAAATTGGTGTGTTTCCTTGATAAAATTATCGCGATTGGAAATTGGGGTTCGACGAACATCTATCTCATTTTGCAATCAATGTTTGCACAGTTGGATAAATTTTCATCATGTCTTTGATGATGAAAAGTTAATGTTTGTACACCCGGGTGGAATTTCTGCCGATTTCTTTCGGCTTTCCGGGCCCGGATTTTTTTGCGTCCGTATTTTTGTTCCGAGTACTTATTCCATTTTTGCGCTGGCGGGTGGGACGCTGGAGCAAATAAACCGGTCGGTCGTCGATTAATGTTTGAATAATTCTCTTCCTTGCTTCTTCGCTTTTTCCAACTCGCCATTTCCATCATCATCATCATCATCATCATCATTTTCGTGAACCCATCACATTCAGCATTTCGTATTCATTGAACTGGACACAAGGAGTGAATTTTCCTCCCCTACTTCACTCCAGAGACTTGGCTTTGCGCTCTCTCTCCTGACATTTGCTGTAGCATTAATTTAAATCGAATTGCATTGCGCTCAGCATTAAGAACTGATTGTATTTTTTGCAGTACTGGTCAGTATGGATTGGCGCAGCATTACTCATCCACTGTACTGTGTGCGTGCTGTCGCCGGCGCCGCCGTCGTCGGCGTCATTGTCCACCTCCCCGGCGCAGCGCGATAACAATGTGCTGCACATCGGCGGCATCTTTCCGATCGCCGGCGAGGGCGGTTGGCAGGGTGGGCAGGCGTGCGAGCCGGCGGCGAAGATCGCCCTCGAGGATGTCAACAAGCGCAAGGATCTGCTGCCCGGCTACATTCTCAAGTTGCACAGCAACGATAGCGAGGTAAGGCATACATCATCCTCCCGGCTTTTTGCAGTGACGAATTTCGCACAATGCGTCTTAGCGCGCGTGCTAATAATCCCAAACTATTATGATGGATCACGATTCCACTCCGGCGGGTAAAAGTCCAATGGGCACTAAATCAAAACCCTGTCTGAGGCAGAAATTATGTTGTGTCATAGGTGAAATATGATTTTCCCACGCCCCGACCATTTTATTTAATGTGAGCGAATGGGTTTTATTATTTGATTAAGTGGGGATGTGCGGCAGTTTTATCAATTTGGACCACCTTGGGTGGGTAACTTATTCGCCCGGTTGGTGCATCGCAGATAATAACTTGAGTACACAGATTTTCTTTTTCGTCCTGCACGCCGCGTCCTCCCCGCTGGTGCGCTCGGCGCACTTACTTACTTTTGTCCGTCGGCGTTGGTGCTGGCGTTGGTTGGGTTTGCTTTAGAGCGCCCACCCGCCGATTCAATTTAATCTAATTTACGAGGAACAATAACGCTTGCGCTCGCGCGCTATTATGATTTAAGCCCCTTATTCTTCTCGCACTCGCGCGCGCGGTGTAACAATGTGCTTTAATGAAACATATTTTCCGTGTACTGATCAACTTGTATGTTTTTGTAAACATGCCGCCCTTAAATATTTTAATTTCATCTCGATGTTCATAATACGAGTACTAGTATAATTTTGTTGTAGTGAATATTACTAAATTAATTTCGGAACTTTCGACTTTCGACTAAAATAACTACAGAGTAATAATCGATGCATGCGCATGGTAACCAAACATTACAGTTATTGCCATTATGAAAATAAACTTTGTTAGTGAACACTGGGAAATTGTTCGGTTTTGTGCTCGGTAGAAAGGTTACACTACTATTACATAGTTTAGTTGTTTCATAATTTAATCCATGCCTGCTATAACGAATCATTATTATATCCTATCACATCACAGATATATTTTACAGAATAATATTTTAATTGACGTTGTTATCAGCACATGCACTACAGACTGGAGACTGATTCGTTTATGCTAAGATGCATTACATATATAGTTTCGTTGAACCGCATAATCGATTATATTAGTTTGAAAATTCGAAATTAATGAGTTCAAAGTTGGTTGGCAACAAATATACGAACATGCTTTCAATACTGAAAGCGTTCCAATAATGGTGATTGCGATCAACAAATTGTTTTGGGCGACCAGTTAATACAGCAAATTGTCGCTGGAAATTTATTAAACCGCAGTTTATATGTTTTGTAATCAATATAAATAAAGTTTTAGCCATCACACGGTTAATAAACTTTATCATTTTATCATTTTACACCGAAATACGATAGTAAAATTGGATTTTTATCATATAAAATTCATATCATTGGTGCCTAAAAATTAATTGCAAGAGATGAAGTAATAAACGAAAGCGAGGGCAGGCATTTAGTTGTATTTAAAGCGAATTAAACCGACGATGATAATCCGGGTGCGATTCGCGAGGGTGGTGGTGGTGGTGGCGGGTGCGTCCGGACACATCTAATTCGCGATTTGGCGCGCTGCCAGTACCAATATGCAACAGTGTGCAACAACTCCATCCACCCCCGCACAAATGCACACACACAAACAAAATACACACCATTTCTTTATGACCTGCTAAGGCTGTGTGCGTGTGTAAGTGGTATGTGTTCATTCGCGCTTTTGCAGTTTTTTTTTTCTATTTATTTTTCGGGCTATCTGCAAATAGAATGTGCATTGCGCAAAATGTGAAGTGCGGTGCGCCGCTGCCGCCTGCAGTTCCGAGGCGCGCATCCATCCATCCATGCGTGCACATCGCGCATTCATGTGCATCGCATGATGAAATGCGGCGTGGAATTTCGATCGGGCGCGGGCGCGAGCGCGAGCGTTAGTTTTTGGCACATTTTAATCTATTTTTAGCATAAGCGGGGGCTTACACAGCAATGGCATGCTGCCGGCTGGATTTCGATAACACCTCGCGCTCGCCATTTTGGTGCAAGTATTGGAATTGATTATACAATATGTCGGTTCACTTCACCTCGGTGGATGTATGCGCGCTCAATAATTATGGCATTCGCGTGAAATATTAATTAGCTTACCGTGCAGAGAGGCGAGTTGCACGAGCAAATGCACTCTGTTATATTGTTTTCATTTAATTGTGTGCTGGTTTTACGTTTTTCACCCGCGTGTTCAATTATTCCTACGGTTTGTTTGTGATGTTTTATGGTATCAATTATTTCTGATTGCTTTTAATTTAATGTTAAAGTTATTGCTTTGAGTTTTTTTGTTTTAGTTTTGATTATTTAATTTTGATTGATGAATTTTGAACTGTTATTTAGTTTTGTGTTTATTTGAAATTTATTTACGTTTTGAGTTTTTGTACATTTTGATTATGAATTATTTACGCAATCAATAATAAATGTTTATAGTCAATATGAGAATTATTTCCTAGTAATTTTAATCTCTCATGCTCTATCCCACATTTCATATTTGCGGAATGCACATTTTATATGCATAAATTGGCTTCACGGTTCAGTTTCGACTTTCATATAAATGCATATACATGTTATCTACATTCGGCGGGTTTATTTTTTTTTTCTATTTTTAGAAATTCTCATTTACACCGGAATTACATCCCTCTGGCCGCGGGGGCGATCCCGTTTCACGACGAAAGGGTGTGCGAAAAAATATTCCATTTGCGCGAAATGCACGTTCGATTTGCACGCCAGGACGCTTTCCAACATTGACGTCTGGCTGCCAGTGCGCGCCGCTTCCAACT
>JARJDR010000691.1:0-20503 GCA_030264135.1 Myllaena sp. GC000078
GGAACAGTAAACGAGTGCTCAACAAACAGTTTGGATGGAAGGGCACAAAAAATTACGAGGGTTGAATGAGAAATCAAAACAACTTTCTACATTTATGATGAAGATAATCGAAATTAATTAGGCGAGAATTAATAGTTGGAATCGTTTGAAATGCGTACGATATTGAATCGGAGATGAAATACGAGCGCAAACATGAAGCACAATTAAAATTAATGCGGATTAAATGTGCAAAAGCACTTTGGATCCAATGCACACAATGGCCGCGAGAAGTGCATCAACTATGCATGTGCACAAACATGCAGCGACGAAGCTATCCGAGCGGGAATCATGTTAACATCCGTAGCATTGCACGCATATTACATATATTGGATCTAATGGCGTAATACTAAACCCGTTACATATTTCAACAGCAGCTGCAATTGCCTGGCAGTGGTACACACAAAACGAATTGCAAATTCATTTGCAATGCTATTCAAATGCTTATTACTACGATCTAAACATAGCTCGCAGGGACTTGATGATAAGTTTTGAATTGGCATCCCGCGAACAAAAAGAATGCATTTTTGCAAGTGCCTAATTACTATAAAATCAAGATTTAAAATAACCACGTTTGATATTGTAATCGGAGGGAAATAAAAATAACAGAAAGTGGCTGCGTCCTTGCGTCCTTCATCAAGGAGCACAAAAGGTTCCTTAATATATGCGCATACTTATGACCTCATAAATAAACTATAAGAGGTGAACTAAAAGTTATAAAGATGAAAGGATGAGTAGGGCGAAGTGGATGAAAGGAATGAAAATAGACTAAACCAACAGCGCATTGAATAGCGGAGGTCTTTTTGCAAATACAAACTTTTCCAATAATAAGACTTTGTTTTTAGGTGGCGAACTTTTACCAGAGTGCCGTTTCCGATATTTCCGATATCCTCTCTAAATGGATAAGTAATTACGTACAACAATCGCACCATAAAAACGCAACAAAAGAGCTCTAAAAGCATGCATCAACTGTCTTAAAATTTATGACTACCTAATGGAATTCTCATTAGATGCCATTGAAAGTAATTTAGCCTGCAAGAGCATAAAACCCTCAACGCGTCCTCGAAAAAGAACAATTTTCGACAAACCATTATCATGAATGCATCGTCGCTAAACGCCCTGCTCAACATCATACTCCACACCTATTTCGCGCACTCGAATTGCTTAACGATTAATATCGATAAGAAACTCGATTTCTATTATGAACTGGCGCTCAACTTCAGCAGCTGCGTGGTGTGGCGCAATATTTATGCACAGTGGGAAGTTCATCGTGTCTTGAGATATTGCGGCGATAGTCTGCAATTCCTGCGCAACAATTCGACGATGAGACCCACCTATGTGAATGGGTTCGTAGGTCAGCGTGTCATCGTCGTGCAAGATCAGTCGGACAGCATCCAACTACAACCCCTGCTCTTCAACTACTTGTCCAGCGTGCTGGTCATCAGCGTGAACCACGCACAGAACGATCGCTTTCTGCTATCGCGGCTGCAATTCGAAAAGATATCCACTATGTCGGCGACTGTCGCACCGCTGGTCGCGATCGACGAGTGGTACGTGCGCAATGCGAGCTTCCGCCGTGCGACGCACCTATTTCCGGGCGAGCGCAACAAATTTGGCGCGCCGCTTCGCAGTGTCGAACGTGCGGTTGAGTTCAACTATCTGGGCAATACGCTGTACTGGCTGGACAAGGGCGTAATCTATCAAATAGTCAAAGAATTTATCCGCTTGTATAATTATGCTGGTGTGGTGCATTTCGCTTCGTCGGACGAGCAGCGAAATGCCGATTTTGGCACGTGTAAGATTGCAGCAACAAAACGAAACAAACATTATCCACTTTTCAAGCTTTGTTCACAGATGGTTTTCATGGTTTCATAGACGAACATATCACATTTTCATATGCTGACGATATCTTGTTGGTTCCCAAACCATAGTAAGTTAAAGAACAAGAGACAATATTTAAATCAAAAGTTGTATTGCAGTCCTGCAGATCCATGGACGAATTATACAAATACTTTTGATAAGTTCATCTGGATCTACACCATCATTCTATTCACATTGATTCGATTCGCAACGTACGCATACTGCAAGCTTTTCAATGACGACGTCAATTATACGACGCTGGAGTTATTCGGGGTGTTTGTATCGCATTCGCTAAATCGCATGCCGTCTAATACCCACCTACGATGCATTATCGTACTCGCATTCATACTTGCTCTGTATATCTCGACTATGTTTGCCACCGGTATAATCAAAGCCTTATTACTCAGACCGTAAGCAAACGAAAACACTCTTGCTAAATTGCAGTCTATATTAAAACATTTGTTAGCCATATTGACGACTACAAAACCATAACCGATTTGACCCAGAGGAAACCCATTCCGATTCTGATCAATTTCAACGAACTAATCCACTATGACGATTATACGGTCTGCTCTTTAAAGTATTTGGTAACTATAAGTACTTAATGATTTGAGCTTTAGGAAATCATTTTCGGATTACACTATGAGCACGCGCGCAGTAATGACAATAGGAGCATCACCGAAATAATTTCATCGCAAAAATACGCCCTGTTAACAGTTCGTTGGCATTTCGGCGGCGTTAATAATCACGGCTTGGATGTGCAACGTCATAAGGTGTTGGTCCTGCCCGGCATCACGCATTCAAATCCGATCTATGTGGTCACCTCACGCCAATCCACCGCACGACAGGCGCTGAACGAGTTTATCCTGCTGCTCTGGAGCAACGGCCTACTGCGCTACTGGGAGGAACAGGACTACAAGGAGTTTGAGAAATCCACGGTCAATGTGGTTTTCAGTTGGGATAGTGTACGCACCGAGGAGCTCACGATTCTGGATTGGACGCATATCAAGGGTATTATGTACGTGTGGTTGATGGGGTGTGCAATTGCTGTTTTTACTTTTATAATAGAAATTATAATGAAATCCTATCATTATTTTAAACTATTATTAGTGTGAAACTGTTATACTTATTATGTCTGCAATTTAAAAGATTTCTCACTATTGTTCGATTAATTAGTTCAACGAAGAAACAATAAACAATAAATATAGGTACTACATAGAATATCTGTCATTGTAATTGATGAATTATACATTGAATAAGGCAAACACAGCCCGGTAAAAAGGAATAAAACGATTGCGCAAAACGCACGCATTGTATTATTGTCTTTCGCTCACATTAATTAGGATCGCCCGCGGCCGGATTATGAATTATGTGCAAATCGCGTTCCGATCGAAGAAATAAAATACCTCCGCGCCGCGCACCGCGAATGTAAATCTAACTGGTTGTAATTTGTAATCAGTCAAATGAAAAGAACGCAGAAAGATTTATGTATTTCAATTCATTACAACTTGTGATTGATGAACTAAAGATCGTAATTTTATAATATAAAATTAGAGTTCGCATTGCACAACGCAAATTGATTGATAAGTTATTTAAACAAACGGCATTCTTTCAATGCATCTGGCCGTTATTATAGCACGCCGATTGCATAAACAAATAGAATATCGCAAGCGGGGGGAAAAAATAATGGTTTGTTCTTAATAATAATTGCAATTACGTAAGATGCACTTTCTCGACCGTATTTTATCTAATCTCTTTGCTCTATTTGCGCTCGCGCGATATGCAAGTCATTAAAGTGTTATCATGAAATGTTTATTATTTTCGACATTCTCTCCGGCCTTTGAATTATTAAGTAATAATAATGGTTCGCGCTTGCAGATGGATTGCATGCTAACGACAAAGAGCACTTTTGTCTTGCGCACCCAATTCAATCACTGGCAGACAATCCAATCCTTAATTAACGTATGTATAACTAACTGCTTCTCTTGGCGGGCATGAAAACAACATCTGCGCTGCTGCATGCGAGTGGAGCCGTGCGTTTACAATCGCGATCATTAAAGCGCATTCCAATCAAATCTCGTGGGAAAAATCTCCGACAACGCACACGGTAAAATCAGAGTGGGTAAATTGCATTCGAACCAACCGAGATAAGGAGATTAATAAAAATAAAGCAGTGGAAATAAAAACAGCATAGAAATTAGTAAATTGAGCACTGCGTACGTATGTATTATATGATCCTCATCATCATCATCGTCATAAGAATCATCATCGTGATATATTTATGAAGATAGAGCGCGCTGCAATATCAGAATTGAATTGTGCTTTCAATCAGAGTGCACATAGTTTTTGATGCGCATTGTTGCAGTATGCCGACCTGCATCTCTTCTTCCTCGGCCATTGTTTGCGCGTGGAGTGGATTGGACGAAGAGTTAAATGATTAAATCTGCTTTTGTGTCCACCGCACAACAATAGCGAGGAGCGCACATGTTGTACTTTGCCGTAATTTACAAAATACTTTTAATCACATTAAAAGTATTTTGGAATTATATCTTGCAGAAATTATTGTGGTCGACATGCAATAATTCAACATTAACGTGACCTTTGCTGTCGGATTTTAATATAAACATCGCCAACGGGCACAAAGCGGAAATGTAATATTAATTACAATTTACGTCCGGAGCCATTCACTTGACTTCTTCTTCTTCTTCTTCTTTTTCTCCTTCAAGGTGAATCTCGTTTCCCACTTTGGAATGTAAAGAAAATAAGAAGAAGCAGAAGGAGAGAAGAAGAAGAAAAAGAAGTTATTTAAGAGAACAATGAACGCTCCAGCTTAATGCCTTAATGGAAAAATGAAAAATGAAAGATTCCAGCGAAAAAGAAATCTCGGCGAACAATAATAAACGTATTGTGCGGCACATTGAAACATGACTCGTCCGATTCCAACACGGATTGAATGACGGCCGAGTTGATGAGAGAGGAAACAGGATTGAAGTAATTCCCGGCGACTGAATTTTGATGAAAATATAATAGAATAAATAAAACGAGCTTTTGCGTTAAAGGGCATTTATTTATCACAGTGAAAATGATGAAAGACGACGGCTGATGGGGCGCTGTTTGGCAAAGGTCGTAAACCTTCTCTCGGGCGCGAGATTGGATTTGGATTTCGGGAAGCGAACGGTTTCGCAATTGTTAGCGATGCTGATGCGTGCAGTAATTATTGATTGGATTGCTTCTGATTTTGACAAGGGTTATTAGCTGCGGGTTGCTTTGAATGACAATGACAAGCAACCCATTAGTTTATTTTACTTGAGCAACATTTACATGAAAACACCCTGGTTATTAATAACCCAAGAGAATAAAGCGTTTGTTATTGCGTTTTGTAAAAGGTTGCTTTTTTAAATGGAATACCGACAACAATAAAATAGTGTTGCTATTGTGCAACGTTTCCCACGAGTTAATACACGTGTTAGATAATAATGAAAACGTATGAAAGCGACGCGAAATGACGAAAAAAGAAAAGACAAAAGGAAATTCCTAATACATAAGTTAAATCAGTAGATTATATAGTAAATTATTTGCAAATCTAGAATTTATCACGCGCGCATTATCAAATAAACTACAAACGCTATAATTTGTGATCTAACGCAAGTAATCATTCAAAAGATAAATACACCTGCGCGGATGTTGGATGCGGTTTTGTAATTGATGTACGGTTTGAACACTGACGTATACAATATCAAATTAAAGTGTTCATTTAGTTGTTCGTAATCAACGCGGGCATTGGCAATGCTAGCGCCAAATACGCTGAGTAAGTCGAGCGCAAGCGCACGCGAACACAATTCGATTATGCCGTGCGCATTTTTCGGCCTGGAAATGGTTGAAAATTAAGGATTAAAGCACGAGCCAAATATTAATTATACAGCTAGTAGTTACGGTTAAATGAATTATTTTGCAAAAATCATTGGAAATTTAATTAAAAAAATATTCGAATAATTTCATGCGAAGAACGAATTTAAATATTAGCCTGGAAGATTTCTTGTTCAAACTTCGCGCAAATACTCATAAAATCCACATTGTTGTATTATTATTGTTGCTGTCGTCGTCAACAATGACGATGATGATGATGATAATGATGGTATTCGCATATTATTCCAGTTTGCATGCACTAATTTTAATTTTGCCCCGGAACGCGTGCGCGCGTGGAAGACGTGAAATGGAACAATAACATGCTGAATTGTGAATTTCCTATTACGGCATCATGAAGCTGATCCTGCTGCTGTGCACCGTACCCACACACATTGCGCCCGGTTGGCTGGTTTGTCATATTTATTATGTGCCCGCAATCTGTATGCGGCAACGCATGTGTGCTTGCAACGTCCGTCAACATGTAGTTTCGCTTTTTTTTTCTCTGAGCGCATTGCAAATGCCTGCTGGGAACAGCACTATAGCACACAACACCGCACAATTGGTTGTAAAATTTGAATTTAAATGAATAACCGAAGGGGTAATATGTTAAAAGCCAAATCAAATCTCTCAACAATAATACTTGATCTAAATAATAAAACTTTAAACATGTAGCGGGAGGGCCATGAATATAATTAAATTCTAAACTAATGACTCAGAACAGAAAGATGTTAACCGATGAAATTCAATTAACAAACGTCTCTTTTGTGTGACATCAACAATTAATCATTCAAGATGACTAAAAACATTAATTTTTACGTCTTTTAGCATTACTTATAATTTTCAGTTTAGATTCCAGATGAAATCAAATCAAATTTCAATTAAACTGAAATATAATGTTGAATTACATAGTGTGAGCAATGCAAAAGCGGTTAAACAGGAATCCTATATCCTGTTTTGTCCCGTTTCCGCATATGCGGAAAGACATGGTTGGTGGAAACAACACAGCGCGCACGCAGCGCAGCAGCACTCAATAACGACGCCACCGACGTTAGCGACGCTGGCGCGAGGACGACGAGGACGAGGACGAGGACGAGAACGCAGACGACGACTTTGATTTATATAAAATGATTACGACCGCTGAAATTCAATTCCCCAAGTGTCAGAAACATTTAGAACGTCGATAAATCAAATTTAAGTTGAATAAACGAAACGCGCGATGCATGCGACGCGAGCGTTGGGTGTTCATTCGCGATTTCAATACACCCCCGCCCGCCACCCCGCCCACACCCGCAACCATGCAGATATGTGCACGTGTGGGAAATTCCACAATGGAAAACAATATTTCCCATTCGCTGGTGTACGCACGCACAGACGCAAATCACGCATTTTTCATTTTCATGTGCCAATTGCAAAACATTTGATGTATGTGATAAATATGAACAGTTAATTTCTGCTATAAATTATTACAATTTAACGTATATACGTAGTTATAATAAGTGTTATGTGTGCGGAAAATACTCACTTACAATGAAAAGGGAGCATAAAAATCGGTAGTTATATTGAGATGATTGAACCTGTTTTATGTGAGCACGTGAAGGATATACATAGCGTCTGCCACGGAGCCCTCCTCCTCCTCCTCTTCCACCCTTCGGAGGATGTGCTTCCGGTCATTGTCCTTCCACCACCACCACCACTGCCTCCTCTCTCCCCACACTCATGCACTTCCCCTCTCCGGTTTCATAAATGCACATTGATTACGCGACGTAACAATTTCTATTCATTCATTTTACCGCATTTATTACTCCACTCCATGTTAAGCGAATCTATAATTTCGAAAATAATATACGGCTGACGGTTTAATTTTAATTTCATACGCCATCAAAATATTACTCAGAACGTGGTATGGTGATGAAAATAAACAAACACATACCCAAAGAGCGTATAAAAAAGGGGATGCTGCACACGCGCAAACACAATCACCACATAAATTATATTTTAATATCGTTGTCATGAATCACTTCTGCATGCGCAACATGAAATGTGAGTGAAAGAGGGCAATAAAAATTTGTTTGTTTTTTGTGTTCAGGGGTCAACATACCAAAAACAAAAAAGGCAATAAATATATTTCACACACGATTAAATGGGAGTATTCGCACAAATTGTGCAGTAGTTTGTGTCGCATTGCATCGGCATCGCAAATTGCCATTATATTAATGCTGATGCGAAAGCTTATTACTCATTATACGGTTGCCATGCGAGAAGGAGGAAAGTACACTCCCGCTTCTCACCCCAATGGGTGGAGAATGCTGAATGCGATGTCGAATGCGGCAACAAGCAAGTGGAAGCGAGACTGGTAACGGTGTAACGACCTCGTCGCTCGTCGGTCGTCGAGTGCACCCCTTTCGTCCTGCCAGCCCCGCTCTTCCATAAGGATGGGACAAGATTTAAAACAGATTGAAACAGGATGGATGGATGGATGGATGGATGGATGGATGGATGGATGGAGGTTTTGATTGATATTACACGAGTCTCGCAACTCTTGGAAAAGAAACAGAATGTGCTTTGATTATACATTCCTTGAATAAACAGATATCTCCGGAAATTGCATAGAATCCTTGTTTTTCATTTGATTTGAGCGTAATTTAAGTTTTCATTTGTGAAACGCCGCAAACGTACTTATTCAAAGTGATAATGAAATTTTCGCATTGATCACCCATCATGCCATAGGGATGGAATGATGACGGCCAGTCCCTTGTATCTTCTCATCTATTTGTTTTTCAATATCGTATATTGCATTTATCCCCCAACGGACGCAAAGTTTGATGGGTTCTCTCCACACACGCTTACAAGAAGAGCTTGACTGTGCTATAAAAGTAAACTCATCAAACGACATAACCTTTTCCTCTCTTTCTCTTTCTTGATCCTTTATATAAAAATACACCATTTCGGCTACGAGGAGAAAAGTACATTTGCCCTGTTTCTCTCATCTCTTTCATTTCATCCCTCTTCCCTGCTCAGCCGAATGAATGTATTTTCATATATGGATTTTCCATTTATTGCTGCATAAGTAATCAAAAATGTTTCATAATTTATCGTAAACAAATTTATGCGTGAATAAAAGGTTTCATACAAAATGCACAAAGAATGATTATAAAGAGCAAAGTAATGTGTAAAGTATGAAAATTTTGCCGCCTCTGGAAAATGTTTCAAAATTCTTAGTATAGTAGGAAATGAAGACGACAACAGGAGGATAGAAAAGAAAAATAAAAAGTAGTAGTAGTAGTATAGAAGAAGTTGCAAGAAAATTTATTGCGCACTTCATGTTATTACTTTCCTCCACTTTCAGCGCAGCCTTCATTCGATAGATGTAGCGCCCGCCAAAAACTTTCGACGATAATAACTGAAAACCTCTATTTCGTTGCGCCGATATAAAATGAAATGAATCAATCCGACAACTATCCCATATTTTCTTACAGCTTTAATTAAGATAACATTGAATTGGAATAAGTAAACAACTAGGTAAATATCGCCAAATAGCAAACAGTTCTTGTCTGGCCGCTTGCGAATACGAATTTGCAATGCATAGAGGCATTTCGTCCTCGAAATATAATTGACGAGAGCTTCCACAAATAGTTTCAATGTTATCGTTTTAATCAAAACGGCGACGTATTTCGCTGTAAGATAAATAAATTAACATCGGGGTAAATTGCGTCAGCGCAAAGAAGAGAGCTAGCCAAATACGCAAATTGCGAATGCAAACAACGTAACCAACTGGAATTGGGCGAAACGGGAATTGCAGCGCGCAGCATTTTAAATAAATTTGCCGACGAATGGAGAACTTCCTCGCAAAAATAAATCCCGCCTGCATCGTAATTTAAGAGCAAAGTATTATTTTCAATAAATAACAACCGAAATTAATCTATACGCCAGCGCGCACCGCAGGTATTTGTTCTTATTACTCTTGGCAAACTTTGCGCAACTTTTTGAGGTTTAAAATATCTATACATTTGGCACAAAGCGCACCAGATTTTAATCGAAGATCGCGGAATGATTTATACGTGTTTTTATTTATGTGGGCATATCATACTTGGGAGTTTAAAACTTTTACTTTTTTTTCTATTTTATTATACTTTCTCCCCGACAGCAGCAGGGAAGAAATACGGGATATATAAACTCTTAAAAACTTTCGGAGCGCTGAAATTTGCCAGCCACCCCTCTGCCCCAGCCCAACCACCATCACGCAAATGTTAAAAGAAAAGGAAGCGAGCCGGGCAGTTATACACTCTCCATTTGAAGGGGGTAACAAATGAGATTATTAGAAAGTTTTGATTATCGCCATATTTCACCCCTAATAATTTTCGGGCGTGTACTAATTTTTCGAAATTAATTTCTGGATGAATGATTAATTCGATACGAAAATTAATTTCAATTTATTTCAACCGTTTCTAACATGCTGATCTCGGAAATCCATCAGGTACGATGAGATAAAAAGGGACGAAAATAAATTATTAATATAGACGTAAATTTAAAAGCCAAATGGAAATATAAACTTTTCTGAAAGGCAAACTTGGCGAAAAGAAGGATTAGCGCGACATTTAAATAAGTAATTTATTCAAATCCGCTGCTGCGAGAAGGGGGAGGCTCTCCTTTCCGCCCAAAACCCCATCAACTGAGTGGCGCGCGCGCATCCTCGCTCCTCTCCACTCTCTTGATAAACATCACAAGAATTTACATGTAATTATGAGGATCGCGGTTTAAGCTCGTAATTCGAAGCAGTGCGTGCGCGCACGCACGCACGTGCCTCTCGTCAAATTCAATGCGAGAGGCAAAAAAAAAATCATCAAAGAAACGAATAAATACCGAGTGGAAGCGATTTAAGTTGCAAACATAAATTAAACTCATATTTGGAACACAATTTGGGTCATCATATCAACAAATTAGCGTAGCAAAAAGTGAAACGGAAGCGGAAAATGCATATAAATAACAAGTACATATTTAGGTAGGTAAGTACCTAAATGAATTAAAAGAAACACAAATTGAAGTGATGTATAAAAGGGGAATGTGTGTGTCAATGTGAAAAGCTTTTTCCTTGCCGTTGAATTTCATCACATGAAACATTTTTCATCGTCACTGCTGGCTGGGCGGGCGGAATATATAAAATAAAATATAATAAATAAATTGCCATCAAAGCCACTGCCAACTGGCATGTACTACATAAATATGAATATGTTTTGCCTTGCAAAACATTTAATGCTATTTTTGCATACTTTTCAATGATAAAAGGAAGCACACATTAAAATAGAATGAATAAACTAAGTAGTTAAATTATTTCGATTATTATTTGTACTAGGGAGAAATAATACGCTCTCCAAACAAACATGAAACGAAAGACAGAGAGAGAGAGAGAGAGAAAAGAACATTTCCATTATTGTTCGCGAATAAAATTTAATTAAACTTTAATTAAAGCTGGCGTATATTTCTCGAAATTACACATAATTATATTCGTTTCGCGGTTGAACCGCCAGTGATGCCTATGTTTTCAGCGTAGATATAAAGAGAGTGAGAAGGGAAAGAATAACAATAGCAGCTGCCGGCCGAAAATTTTAATTTTAATTAGTTTATGTAAGTGTAATTAATTTAGATTAATCTATGCTCCGTTAATTGTCCTTTTTCTCTTTCTAGTATTCTTTCTCATTCTTCTCTTGCCTTTTTATTGTTACTAACGAAGCAAGCAATGTGTAAGAATGTAGTGAGTGACTAAATAAGTACATATCCAATTACTGTATGTGTAATAGAACACCAAAGAAAATCTATAAAACCACAGAGCGCAGCAGCTAAATCAACAATGATAAAATGTAAATGAGTCCTGTTCATGTGTTTGGCGTAGAGTGGAGTGAGTAAGAGGATGCGCATTAAATACAGTAATAATACTTCTCGCATTCCTCTTCGCGTTTGAATGATAAGGAAATATTTGTTTATGGTTATTATGCCAAAGATAAAAAACAACACATAGACGAGGATAGCATTAAGCTAGAGTGTTCGTTGTGCAATGAAATGATAAATGCGTAGATTAGATAAAATTATACGATAACACTGCGCAAACTGTGCGCTTCGTTGTGTGTTTCCGTGATTAATTATACATAAATAACGTTTACAAAGATGGAAATATACATTTTTGAAAGCCAACGTAATGAATTGCGCTGATTACATTCTATTCTCCGCGTTCAATAAACTTGACATTAACAGCCAGCAACTCACACGCAGACCCCTAAGAGACTCTATAGAAAGCGAGAAGGACTAATTAAAGTTCGTATAAATAATGTATGAAAAGTTTAGTGAGCGCAATTCAGCTCTCGTCTGCGCGCTTCCTCTCTCCCTACTTGCATCCAGCAAACGATCGATCGAAAATGGAACCAACTCCTTGCTACATTCCCGTTCTTCCAACCACCACCCCCCCGCCAACCACCCCATCACACAGCGAAGGACGAGCGACGAAGACGGCAAGGCAGTTAACCTACTTCCACCAACATTAAATTACTAAAACTTATTACTAATTATTCCGTCAAAAGATATTAATTTCCCCAAATTGGAATTGGAGAATCGCTCCTCGAGACGAGGACTACGCAAGGACGACGGAAGTGCTGAGTGAATAAGTGGAGAAGTTATATAGTGAACATTTTAAATAAAATTTGAAAACAGAAAATAGCTTGCGAAGGAAGCGTTAAAGTATGTGTGTGTGATAACAAAGCCCAATCATAAATCACACTTAATTGTGAAATAAATTCGCACGAATGAGGGCGTAATTTAGCGCGAGGGTAGTCGGGGAGTTGCTATGACGTCATGTGTTCTTTAATAAATGGAATAATGGCGAAAGGTTAATGACAAATAACGTGGCTATTGTAGGGTTGCGCTTCCGGTACTATTTGCCAGCAACAAATATATAAGAGGGCTCGTCAAATACCTTGTAAATGATAAAATGGCAAATTAGAAATAAAGTGCAATTGAAATTGTGTATGTACATGAAGCACTGACATCCGGCGCAAACTTAATTTCGCCAAAACAAAAGACCGCCACTATGAATAGAAACGTGATTTAAATACACCGCCGCGAATTTAAGCATTTGAAGCAACCATAGCGCGCATATATGTTTAGTATTATAACCCACAAAATGCGACAAACGAGATGCGAGATGAAAATAGCAACACTGCAAGAAAACAAGAAGAAAAAAAAAACAGAGTGCAAAACAAGTGGGCAAACTTTTTAGACCCGCGGCCCAACTTCTCCCTCGCAAGCGTAATTATTAAAGTTTCTTTTCATGCACTTGTTTAGTGTATAACAAAAATCGCTTGCAAGTGCAACTTGCTATTAAACTAAACGAGCAGGAAATGGAAAACAATGCCAAGTGCAAAACAAATAAAAATACTACTAGCTACTATGCTAAATCGTAATTCTTATAATCGTAACAAACTTCAGTAACAAATCCAGGCGAAATATATAACCACCGAATAAGTATTCGTAATAATTGATAAGATCTTAGAAAGTAATGCGATTTCGGAATTTTCGGCACCGTTGTTTATGTTTGTTAATATTACGATGATAAAGTACCTGTAAGCAATTTAAACTTGTCAACTGTGTTTGTGAGTTTAATTGCAATGGCTTTTACGCAATTAAAAAGTTTGCTGCGCTCAGATGGATGGATGGCGAAATTAAGATTCGCAAACTTTATAGAGAACGTCATCAAAATTCGTCATTTTGCAAATATTTTGCCAACACAAAAAGAAGAAATTTACATGTTTTGCCCCGAAAGTTTCATGGAATTAATTTTTATGCAATAAAAAGAAGAATGGAGCGAAATACTTTACAAGAATTCAAAACTATGTATGAAAATATTCGCATTTAATAAGAAAACATTCTTTCTGGGTAGTTTTTAATCTTGAGTAAAATTTTCTCCGATCCATTTAATAATACGAGTATTTCGCGGATGGTAGAATAAGAAAGTACAAATAGTATTTACGGAATTTTTGTTGTTCCTCCTCGATTATGGCTCGCTCGCTCGCTCACTGCGCGAGAGATGAATATTATTCAAATTACATTTTTCGCATTTTTCCCTCGGGTTTACATGCGAATCATGAAAATCTATGATGGAAAATATATTAGGTTTTTGACATTCTAACAACCATTCACTCTCTGTCTGCAATGTGATTGCTGAATATTGCGTAATATTTGCATTATTTGTATATTCCAACGTTTTTCATAATGTATTATTGTCGTTTCGGTGTACTTTGCAACATTCCGTTTGTTTCTTAGAAAACAGATTTTCTTTGACTAACAATAATTCCGTTTAGCTGGAAGTGCGTACGAATATTGCGGAAATTTCCGCGTACAAAAAACACCAAGTTGGCGGAGTCAGTGAGGGAGTAATAAACATGTTGTTAACAGAAAACCGACCGACGACACCTTCGCCGCGAATGAGGGGGATGTTGGCGGTGGTCGCGGTCGTGTCGCTACTGCTGCTGCGCAAGACGAAGATGTCGCGCCCGCGCGCAAAGAGAGGATCGATACATCATTCCGCGTTTGTTTCCATGGCAGCACGACGGCGGCGCGTGCCACCGCGCCGCGTTCGAAACGTACCACCACCCCCGCCCACCCCCCACTCGATATCGTTCCCATTTCCGTATAATGTAAACTTTGTGGATGAAAATGAATATGGTTTCTTGTTATTATTGCGACTAGAGAGGGAGGGGGTTAGTCGCAGCGTGCCTTGAATTTAATTTCGTTCGCAAATTTCGCCGAAGCAATATTAGTACATAGTAATTAGCAAGTTTTAAACTTAAGCGTACAATATCAACAATTTGCGATGTGAAATATGATCTTAAGTAATACGAAATGAGATCATTTTGGCGAGGCTAATGTCATCCTTTCCCGCATCCGGTCGAGAAGAGGAAGAAGAAGAAGAAGAAGAGCAGAGCTGCGGCATAGAATGGAAAACGCGAATCAATAGACTGGAGGCAATATTCATTTCGCGAGCGAAATTTGTCATTCATCGCGAGCGCGCAGGAGTGAGCGCCAGAAAACGCAAAGAGAGAAATTGGATGGGAATTTATGATTGAAATGAATATTGGCATTCTGCGAAGCATGCCGCAAAAATAATTGATTGATTTTTCCGCGGAATTCGCATAAAATTCTAGTCTAAATCAAAAAATGAGGAAACTCTGATATGCTTAGCTATTGAAAACAAGTACTTATATATCCCCGCCTGTAATTTATGAACAACTAAGATGGAAATCAAGCAATCCATCAATAACGATAAAAACGAAATGAAATAATTTTAGTGCGCTGATGCTGGCTGGCTGGCACTGGGTGCATTCGACACACAAAACGAAATTATGACAAGAGTTATAAATTTTAGTTTGTACGTAAATAAAGTTGAAATTGATAAAATATTGCGAAAGTTTGTTGGACGAAAATTGCATCCATGCATTATTCATGTCCTCCCCGCGCCTTTACTTCCGTCTCCCACCACCACCACCATCACCACTACCCCCGCGCGAGTCCTAACTATATCAAGTTCGCCGAAGGACGAAGTTTGGCGAGTGGCGCCATCGTCTATGCATCCTACATGCACAGGGTTAGATGGCGGTGGCGTAGGGATGTGAATCACATGTAACGAGATGTAATTTACATCGATTGTATTCCAATAGGATTGATTCAATTGGTGGATCTGCAATAGAACAGAGTTTTCGAAATGTACTATTTCAATGGATGCATTTAGAAAGTAATGAATTTTATTTAAAAGAAATGAATAAAACGAAATGAATTTATACTTGATATAATGTATTCTGAGAAGAGAAGAATCGATAAATTGCGCATAAAGCGAGTTGGTAAATGACATGGCCATTATTTTTCTTCCGGGAATTGATTTTGATTAAATTCCCTCAACAAACTAAATGAAAAACCACAGAAATAATTACATATTTATAAAATGTTGCTATATAGAAATAGCCTGGAGTTAAAAATAATGAAATCGCCAAACTAATAAATGATATTCATCAATTTGAGAAAGCAATAAATACTCAAGTCAATGCCATTACGTTGCGAACTTACAACGTGCATACAAGAAAATACACTCTATTTTTATCCGCGATGCAATTATCTTTTAAAAATTGCTTTTCCTTTATCGTGCCCGCCGACTGTAATAATATTTTAAAAGACATCAATCGCCGGAAGTGCGCGCCGCGCAACTGAAATGGAAGAGCAAATCGAATTATCTCTCGTTCTGCTTTCAACTGCTTTCCCTTCCCTCTTCCCACTCCAACCTCCCTCTGCCCACCTAACAGACACGGTTGCCTGTTGTTGCTATTATTTGATATCCATCATAAATTATTGTTGATGACATAATTTCCAATATTTTCCTTCTCTTTGCCTCTCTGCTCAAATGAGCCGCTTGGGGGGTAGGCTGAGTATTTCGTTCCATATCTGACCTTGTTATTAATAAACTCATACATCCGATGCAATGAAAAAGAAGTCTATGTCTAAATCAGGAAGTGCTTTATGCTAATCCCATTAGCATATTCAAATCAAATTCATTATAGAACTTGTTCGGGCTGGCTCCCACTTGGCATAGATGAGAACTTGACATCTCATCAATTTACATCAAGCGATATATCTGTCTGTCGAGCATTCCACCGAGATTGTTGTTTGCCCTGTTGTGTTTGTTGTCCGCGCCAGCCAGCCAGAAACACACGTCGAGTATCATGTAACAGCATATTATTGATTTCGATTCAATTAAATCGCGACTCCCTATACGTTTTCGATTTGTATTTTATTGAGTATCGCTCGTAATTTAATAACATGACCAATAATGGCGCACGCAAACAAATACGTCAATTAAATCGCGTAGAGAAAAATTATTTTCCATTTTAGATTGTGATCAGTGTTGCGTCCATGTACGGAAGCTGTAATTAATAAATATTATAATTAAGTAGGTGATTGCGAAATGCTAATAAGTGGCTCGTGGAATTGACATGAATACAAATAACACGAATTAACATATTTTTTAATTTAAATAATCCGTTTAGCTTTAATGTTCCAGACTGTGGCCAGCCGGCTGCCGGCAATGGAGTGGAAATAAATGCGATTGCATGATGCATGGCTGTAAATCAATCAACGAGCGACATTATTTTAATAGCCCCATGTTGAGATAATAATACTTAGCCAGTCTCCAACCGAATAGAATAATATGTAACTGGTTTCGATGCATGGATTATAATGGCAACTGGTTAAATGGATTAGAATCGTATCGATTATGTAATAAAAATCCCCAACGAATCGAAAATTAGTAACAATAATAATCGCTGATGGACATAAAAAGCATGTGTAATTTTTAAACGCAATGGTTTAAATTACAGATTAGATGCGTTCAAAGGTGAGGGACGGGACGCAGGAAGGGCAATTAATTATCTTCTCCGCCTCCTCGCATACCGGGTAAAATGCAATGACGATGGCGCAATAATTTCACGGAATAGATTTATGGTGGTTTGCATGCACTACGCGCCTCGTAATTTATAATTTATTGTAATAATACACGAGCGCACCACGATTGACGATTGCCAGCAATAAAGAAACGTGGCTATAAATTCTTCGCACCGTGGTGTCACATACTCGTTTTTCAAACTTATAATATGTACTAAATTATGTACGAAATCATCCACCGAGTGTCAAAAAGACGTGCGCTAAATTAATCACATCAAAGTGCCAATCAGTTATTATTTTAATATAATTACGCATGATTATTGAAAATTCTTCGGCCACACGCCGCATAAACAAATTGCACAAGTATGAGTGGACTTGATTTAGCATTCATCATTAACGCGCATATTTCACACTGTGTGCTCGTGTTTATAAATAAATGTGTCATGCAAATTAACATATCTCACGGGTCGTGAATGCTATCGGATGCGCGCAACGCACACAATTTTGATGGCTTTTTACACCTGCTCGTTAAATTACCGCCGCTAATTTCTGATGTGTTGATGAAGACATACGTCGTAATACCAATATGGTACTAATTACGTATTAATAGCAAGAACTTTTAAGTTTCAATATTAGATGATTAGAAATTTTAATGAAATTGACAAATCCTTATGCTTCGCAAGGCTGAAAGCTTAATAATTATTATTTATTCAAGAGAAATAAATATTAAAAAGTTTTGGCTCATGGATGTGCGCCACTTAAACCGCAATTTGTTGTTTACTTTTAATTTGTTTAGTAATTAACTTTTTATGATGCGTTCGTTGGTTTCCATTCCGGCGGCGCCCCTCTTTCTAAATAAATACTTATATTCTTTATCTCTTCCTACAATGTTGCTTTTGCCGAGCGCAAAACCCACCCCCTAACGACCTATTCGCATTTCGCTTCCATTATTTCAGCAAACAAAGTCGCAAAGTTTTCCCGCGCGCGCGCAATTTTATTTTCATTTCATTTGCAAACAACAGCAGCAAGAAGAAAGAATGCCCGCCCCGAAAGTCGAGCATTTAAAAATCTCATTATAAAAGTTTTTATTTTTGTTTTATTGTTCTTTACACTCCCGCGGTAATCAACAAATCTCCAACATTTATTCACATCCCCTCGTCAGCGGCGACAATTGTTGTTACCGCCCTCACCACAGCGTTTTTGTTGATTGTTGATTACTGCATTTATTATTTGATTTCAATTTCAATTTTAGTTTATGCTAATAGCCATTAAAACTTCAGCGGAAATTAAGCAACCGGCAGAAGTATTAGGCAAACATCTTTCGGCGAAGAAAAAGCAACGCGCGCCGACTGACTGGGATGGATGGATCTGACAACTTTCAAATTAAACTTTATACACATGCTTGAATATATGAGGTTTACTTAGGATTTGCAATTGTGCATAAGTCTACACATACAATATGTTTTCATCGATGCCGTTTTTAAACAAATTGCCAGCTATGAAATTAACTTCTAATCAACATTATCTCCTCTCCTGGAAGAAACGGATTTGCAATTATTGAGATGACGCAAACTGAAGGCAAAGTGTATGCATATGCAAACTTTAATAAAAGTTGGTGGGTTTCGGAAACGAGGAGACCGCAGTGAAAGAGTGGGTAAGGAGAAACCCCTTCCGACTATAAACGTTATTGGACTGGCAAGGCAGGAGGGAGTGAACAGGCGAAACTTATATAATATTGAAGTGGATTAAACTTAAAGTAAATTACAATTAAATGTTGCGAACAATGTATGTGTACCAGCAACGAGGCTGTGTGCTCAGCGGGCGCGAGTGCTCTCTCACTCGCAAAGTACCTAAAACTAATAATGCGTTTTGCGAATGCACCCCGAGCGGTCGCGGCGGCGCAATTTGCAATTTACAACCTTGACGATGCAATAACCGAATCGAGTTTGCAGCACGAGAGTAGCACAATCGGCTCGTAATGGACGCGTTTCCATTCGTTCGCTTCTAACAAGCTGCAATTGAAAATAAAACAATATTTTGATTCGTTTGGAAGGAGATATTTTAATCCGGATTTGATTTAAACGCAAAATGGAATTCCAAAGGAATTATTGCAATTTGTAAAGTTTATGTTGACTCGCAGAAATTGCAATTTCCCCGCGGCCATGGAACGAATAAATGAAAGAAACGAAGAAAGAAGAGGAGAAAAATGAAATTGTATACATCTGCATGTGGATGTAAGCATGTAGTTATGTAACGGGGGGGCGCAACGGGGAGAAGAGAAGTTTAATGCCAAGAAGGAGAGACGACGCGACGCCACTCCAGAGTGGAAGTGGAACGTTTTTATTGCCATTTGTATATAATTTAATAGCGTCGTATATTTTATCCGGGAATAAGAGTTTCGCTCGGCTACGGTTCGTTCATCAAATGTTGATGCACCTTGATTTAGTTATTTGCAGAAAAACAACACCAGCTGATATTGAAATTAGTTAAAATGGTAACAAACAATAAGACTAAGCTAATATTTCAATAGACATCACTCTGCGAATGGAGTATACTCGCAAACTTATGCGATACACGCGCGCAAGGAAAAAGCAAGACGGCAGCAAACATAATTTCGCACACACACCCCAACATCACCTTCATAGAAGGGGAATAAAGAAATATTTCGCATAAAATTTCATTACTTTTTGCACAAATGGTTCATTACTCACTTCTTCCCTCTAGTTTCTATCAAGCACAAGCAACTTCTTACCAGTGACTGAAGACGTCCATGGAAGTTGTTGTAAATAAGTTACGTAGATAATAGTCCAGTGCCATAACGCTCGCGGTCGAATGTCGTGAGATTTATTGTCATCATAGCTGTTAGTTGATCGTTTTATGAGTTTTGAATAAATCACTTCGTTTGCCAATAATAATTGACGCTTTATTTATCTTTCGTGTTGCTGATGGACGTACGCATGCAACTAATTAAATTTATGGTGATTTCACTATATCTCCTTATAATCTGGTCTATTTTTCCATTGCGCAACAATAATATAAAATTTTTCAACGTTTTATGAATGCCATCCACATATTTGAAACCGTACGTGCAAATAAAATGTTTACGAGTCAGCGGAGAGCGATTCCAGCCGCCCCGAAAGTGGTTCGGTGGTTCGAAGTGTGTGGTTGTAAAAAATATACCTCATATGTCAAAGTTATTAAGTTATTTGACAATCGTCACAAATGTGTA
>JARJDR010000700.1:0-11114 GCA_030264135.1 Myllaena sp. GC000078
CCAGCGATCTTTCTCATCTCCATGCTACTGGCGCTGCGCTGGTTTGATCCAAGGACGCCGACAAAATGGAAATTTCGTTACAAAACGCCGAAACTTAGGCATGAGGAGACGGGGATTCCCTTTGATCCGAAACGCATCTCCTGTGCGATGGCATCGCTTCCACTTTGCAGCCACCTATCTGGGTGGTTGCTAGGGCGCGGCGCCCGTCTTCGGGGACCTCTACTATCTTTCATAGCACATCCTGAGATACGACGAGCGTATTCCCAGCAGGATGGCGTTGCCACTATCACCACACACACACTGAACGAAGAAGGAGGGCTGCAGAGCACGAAGGAACGAAGATTGAAATACTGCACGCTCAAGGATTGAACCAATTTTCATATATTCGGGCGGGTTATGTGATAGCGTTTTTGTTGACAGAATTTTGTTGCGCAGAAAACGCGCAGAGTCCGTATGGGCGCAAAAGCGACGAGTAGTTATTTAAAACCTGCTAGGTACACATCGCAGTCAATTTACTATCACGCGCGCGCGCGCTTGTGTGCTTCCCGGCGCGCGCCGTAATGCTAACGAAGTCGCCGTGCGCGCATTTCGAATGACGAGCACGTCGCGCCGTCAAGAGATCTATACGAATGTCCTCCGCCACGACGCCGACGCGGCAAGCGTCACCGCTGTCGTCGTCGGCTGCGTCAATTTACATGTGTGATAGGCTGCGAGCATCGATTGATCAAATATGCCGCATGCATGCACGTCCGCTGCAGCCAGCAGCGTCGGCGTCGCATTGGCTTAGCCAACAGCATACCTACGATATTTCCAATCGGAATGCATTTCCGCTCGACGATGCCGCATCGCATGCCAATGACAGATCTCCAACTTTTTCTTACAAATCAAACTACCTATTAACCTATTTTAGTATGTAGCTATAAAATACGAGTAGATTTTAATGGGACTCCTTCTAAGTGGTTTAAACATGAACAAGATGTGCGGAACATTACGGACGATGATACGGAATGGAGGTGGAGGTGTAGCAAAGGTGTTTTGCCACTAATGCATTATTACTCCTCGGGGAGGGGTGCGGAAGGATGAAACCACCCTCTTCCTGAGATTGCAGTGTGCGTCGAGCTGCGTCATTTTATAGCAAGCCGCCCTTGCGGCCGTCAATTTCGGGGGCGCTGCCATATTTTCTCGCCGCGGTGATATCAACTCGACGACGAGACGAGACGAGATGCGAGAGAATAGAAATATATCATTTTGAAAAATATATATGAACTAGACCGCGTGCAGTGTGCGTGGATTTGGCTGTTGCGTTGAAGATGTGCGCGCCTATCGAACTTCCATTTTCGTCGCGTCGCAAAACTAGGGTGCGTTGGCGTTGTGGGGAAAGCGCCCACGCGATACAAAATGAAATTCCCCTATATGGTTCTTCATACTCCCCTTCCTCCCAGCTCTGCCAGCCTCACCCACTCGTTCCACTTTTATACTATGAGTTTAGCTATCAACATCTTACAAGATAATATCCAATTTCAAAACTCGTTGAAAAATTAAAGCATCTTCAACATACTTAAATAATTTTTATAATGATTCATTAAATGGGTTAGTGACAAGGAGAAGAATACAGTTTCAAGAGTGTGCCAAGTTCTGGATCATCCTGTTTGGCAAATCGGGAAAAATATGCTGGATACGCACGCATGTTGGCAAACGATATACGCGAAGGTTTCGTCTCCCTTCGCCAGCTTCCATCATCATCCCTTGTTGCGCATATCTGAAAGCAGAAAAGGTTTTCGGTTCGATTCGCCGGGCGCCCGCCACCCACCCGCCCAACCGACGAGTACACCCACCCGAATTGTTATGTACACGCGCGCCCGCGAACTTACCGCCGCCGCGCCGCCGAGATAGACGGCAACAAATTTATAATAGTCTCGCGCGCGCGTGCAAAACGAAGAACGCCGAACGCAGAAGACTTCAATTTTTCATCTATAACATATATACGCACACCCACATATATTCTTCACATACGCGCTGTATGTATGTCGTGGATGATGCGCAGAAAACAACTTTCGTTGACGTTGGCAAAGTACAATGCGGGCGGCGAGGAGGGTGGTTTTGGGTTTGGGTTCATCTCGAAGTTGCTTCGGTTCGCTGAATTCGCGATATATCAAAAAACCGCGTCTCTCATCCTCTATATCATGCAATGATTTATGCGAGTTTTTCTTTTATCAACCGCCAACGACACACGACGACGACGACGACGACGAGGAGGAGGAGGAGGACGACGCCACCCCCGCCAGCCGTGAGTGAAGTGCGGCGTGTATGTTCGATTCCTTATTCATTTCGCATCCCACCAACCTGGGATGCATATCATAAATAACGCATCGTTCGAAATTGTTTTCGCTCCAAACAAACATCCCAAACCGCGCACGCCCTGGATGATGAATGGTGGTTATAGGATTAATTTTATTCGATTTCCCCAGCCATACACATATCGTGCCCGCGTTCGGCCGTGGTTGTGCGCATGCAAAATTAACGTCGACGATCGTCGGCCCCGTAATACTGCTAATGTAATTCGTCACGTATTGTTCGCACGGCAAGTTGACATGCGGCTTTTGTGCGGCTGCCCGCAAAAAAAGCCCTCAACTTTCGCGAGTCTGATGCGCCCCGAATATAATAATAGCTAATAACGCCGCTATTCGATCGGTTGCTACCGCACCGATATGTGTGTGTATGTTCACTATTAGCCGCGCATTATTATAAATTGTATCGCAGCGCGAAAGTCGGTAGTCTGATCCTACCTGCATTGTGTTTGCAGCCAGCCAGCTATTGTGATTTTTTGAAGGAGGGATGCGTATGTACGAAGGAAGGCATGATTCAATCATGTCTGTCTGGCACGTTGTCTGTCTTGTCTGGCTGGCTGGGGTCGCATTGTGACCCATCGCGCCCCGTAAAATGTATCCAGTGAAAGAACAACAAATTTTATACTTGTTGTATCACAATAGAAGCAACACTCTTACTAGAAATATTTATATTTGCCTAGTTATTAATACCTCATACTTTTAACGTTCCAGTGCGATGTCAAATTTTTTACTATATCACTCGTAGAAATTCAGAATGCATATGTGAGAATTTATTATCGATTCCGTTGAGGTGGGGTAGCCGCACGCGTTCGCCCCCGAGGGGTGAATAAACGTCATCTTGTGTGCGCGGCAAACTGGAGCCAATCACACCGGCGCGCCGCCAATTTCGATAATAGGATATGTCGTCATGTCTCCTCGGCCCTACCCGACATGACGTATTGTGAAATGACCTCCGCCGCCTTGAGGGGGCGGATAATGCGTGCGTCGAACCGGAAATGTTGTGCAAGAAGCAAGAAAAAACGGCAAAGAAAGCGTTTGATGTCGATTCGAATCAATACGCAGAGAACTTTCCGGTTGCTGATTGACTGCGCCGGATATTCAAACATGTTAGCTAGCGAGAGAAGTGAAGACCGTGTGAATGAGAAGAGAGAAAGAGATTAAGTGTAAAAAGAATGAAGAAAAAAGCGCACGCGCCACCCACAAATGACAGTTTTATCTAATTTGCCAGCCGACTAAATTGGCAGCAACAAGTGTTTGTGGAGGCGCCGGGATGCGCTCGGCGATTATATATAATACGGTTTGCGTGAAGGTGGTGGTTGGAGGTGGGAGGGCGAGACGCGGCATTACGCGGTACTTAAGAGAGAGGAAGCGCCCGCCGCCGTCTTCGCCGCCGCCACCGCCGACGACGACGAAATGAAGAATAATAAGAAAAGAAAAAGTCGATGAGATGAGAGAGGGAGACGTGTGTGTGTGTGTTTATGCGTGTGTGGGTTGCTGTTAAGGGTGGTTACTTTTAAGTCTCGAGAGCTCGGTCGCTCGCACGAGCAGCGCATAAATGAGTGCAAATTGTTCAATTTGCCAGATTAGCGAATAACGCCAGGGGTTGTGATGGTTTAATATGTTCTTTATTTGTCGATTACCCCGGCACACCTTCATCACTTTTATTCACTTTTTTTCAAGACAATGGAAATTGCGATTGTAATATAATAATTTTCTGGGTGAATTCTTTTATTTATATTTTCGATTTTGGCGGTTGGTGGTAGGAAAAACACGCGCCGCAGCGTCTCCATATTCCATATCATATTTCATATATGAATATGACGATAATAAAAATGGAAAATACGCACATAAAACCGTCTCAGGCTGCATTGCGCAGATACCGTGTGGCGCAGAGATAGCGTCGGCGGCGTCGGTGGCGGTGGCGGTGGCGAAATGGATGCCGGGCGCGCCCCGATCGGAAGATGGATCACCGCAACTATCGCGCATAATAAAAATATTCTTCGCCTGCGCCCAGCCATATATCCATATCTATCACCTCGACCTCAACGCAGGAATATATAAAAATATCTTCTTGGTACGTATTACACCGCAAGACTTTCCTTCTTCACTCCCCACGCTCTCTTCTTCATTTTTCATTTCGCTCTGAAGTGGCGCATATCTAATCTTAAACCGAAAGCGGGAAAAAAGTAAAATAAAAAGTGGTGCAGAATTTTCGGAATTTATTTCGAGATCTTCATATTCAAGATAGAGCGAATTGTATCGAGAATCATTTCTCAAATTTCACTCTTCACTTGGTGCATTCATAATATGTCATGCGGCTGCAAAAAAAAAACGCAAAAGTAAAAGATGAGTTAGTAAGCTGGTTAGTAATGATGATGGTGATCACCTTATGCTGTGCATCATTTGTTTGCGATGCATATCACCGACGGACGAAGGGGAGCTTGCGCTAATCGCTTAATGCACAGATTTCTGCATACAATATTCATCTTTTCTTTTGCATTCTTTTCTTTTCCTTTCTGGGGTGCTGCTCGTGTGGCACCGAAACAAATCCCACTTCAATATTGTCTTTTTTATTTCGCAAAGCAGACGCGCGGTTATTGTTTTCGTTTTTATTATTGCGAATATCAAAAAAATAAATAAAAACCTCGCCGCTGTGTGTTACACAAAGTCATCGTTATAACTTATTGCCATAGGGATAACCAACCTAGCCGCCATGCGGAGGGTTGGATGGGAAATGTTCGGTCAGCCCTAAAACGACAACACTATGATACCACACGCAGTATTATATTCCCATATTTAATGTCGCCCGAAAACCGCAGTCGCGCCGCTCAGGTGTGTGGGCGTATTGAAGAGGGATGAAATGAGAGAAGCGAGAGAGTATTACCGCAAGATGATGAAAACGTAATCCGCTCCACGGATTATTGTTGCGTGCGCCTCAAAACCACCACACATCTACCGCGGCGTAGGAGTACCTTCGTGCGTTATAATATTGTATAAAAGTGAATACCGAATATGGGTCCCTTTTTACATAACATCCGCCGCTGCAGCACGCAAATCTTCTTCATTGAAGTGGATATTTCGACCTAGGATTAGGATAACGCAAAAGTTGTAGGAGGCACGCACATGCTAGAAGAAATTAGAAAATTTTTCAAACGCGAAATGTTGCCGAGATGGAATAATATATCAGAAATTGGGAAATAGTGCGCGGCTGCCGCGCAATCGTAGCGACGAATATCTCTCGTTTTTCATCGTCATGCTTTATTCATTTCTTGTGCGTCGCTTCGAATTCGAAGCCGAGCGGAACGACGTCGGCGGCGGCAACGTCAGAAATATACTCTACGGTAGCGGCGGCGGCGAACGGGAAATGGATTTTCGTTAAAAAGTGCGCCTCCGCGCATTTCCCAGCGTTTCCTGCGCGCGCGCGCCCGTGTTTGTATTCATATGTGGATGTATCCTTTTTTGCCTTTCATATCAAGTAGATTTTTCAATATCCACATTTTCTTCTATTCCTTCTTTGCGCGCAGACTCCCCTTTTTTTCCTACTTCTTCTTCCTCGTCTTCTTCAGCATCGTGCGTTTTTGCATATGACAGGCACGCTTAGTGTCATCCGCCTTGGTTCGTTCCTTCTTCACCTCGTCGCTCAGCGTGACGAGCGAACGCGCGCGGCAAACTTTGATGCGGCGATGGGCGCCGGGCGTAATCTCTGATACCACGCACGCAAAGATCGTGGATAATAAATCATGAGCGCCCGCGCGTTACGCGTTATCTACGGAGAGGAGAGCAGCGAGCGCATCGTCATCTATCAGCTTGCGCGCTCTCAGCGGCGTGCATTCAACTAGCGCATCCATGATGAAATATCAATCAATAGCTGCGCTGAGATTTCCAACGAATAACGAAACACTTATTTGGAAATGAAGCGACAATCAATTCCGCAGTAAGACACACTCATTTGCTCGACTCAATTGTCGTGTCACCTTCATTCTACGTCTTTCCTCGCGCGGGGGAGGATCAACCGAAGAAGTATTTATTATCATCTAACTCCCAATCTCATCTATTTCGACTAAAGCCCTACGTTTGGTTCCCTACATCTCAATTTGCCGCCGAATGTAATTCAATTTGTCAAATGATTGAATTCAACGGTTTCAATTTCAAATGGAAATTATTTATATTTATCGCAATATTTCGGTAGATAACTGGAAAGACGCTATAACACGTTTTGACGGAATATATAAATTTCAGTTTTGAATACCGTGCGTGGTATATTCTTATAGAGGAATGGCGAAGAGGGGTTATATCTTATATCACAAATAGTGTTACCCTCGGGTGACATGCGTTTTACATTCGGGGAGGGAAGCAAGGATAAGAATTGATGCCGTGCGCGCGGCAACACCGCGGCTTTCGGATATCATCTCACTAAGCGCGCGAAAGAAGAATATCCATAAATAAAACCGAAGCACCGAAGAACAAAAAAAGACAGCGAAATGAACTCGTATTTGGTTATCTTTTCAATAGTACGTACCAAAACCCTGCATGTACACAAGATTGGCAATACCGGTAAGAAATTTCGAAAACACGCTCTCGTATATATTTCTCTAAGCGGGTAGATAGAAAATGAAGAAGAGTATAATATTTGTTATGGCAAACGAAATTCGAGCAAAGCCGCGCGCGGCGCGCGGATGGACGACAAACGTATGGCATAGAAAATAACGAACAGAACGACGGCGGCGGCGTTGTTGTCTTTCTGCGCGTCGCATTTCCACATCGTCATCGTTGTCGACGGACGCGAGCACGGGCGACACAAAGGTTTATTGGCATCATCAAACGCCATGCGAAACGCGACCTCCTCCACTTCCATCAGCCTCCAGGCGGCGGCGGTGGCGGCAGCGCGCTCCTCTCATCTCGTCGCCATTACGCACGCACTCCTTCCTGCGACTTTGCCGCCAACTCCTTACGTCTTACATATCATTTTCCATCCGGGGTGGTGAGGTATATACACACACACATACAGTTATACCACCCTTACATCGAGCAGCTTCTTTTTACCTTTCCCCGGCGCTCGATGATGCTTTTGTGGATATTTTCGCGAATAAAATTCGAAAATATAAAATAAATACGACGCATGGGAACGAATGACGGAGGAAAACGAGGCGCACACAAAATGGTAAACGCAGATAGTTATTTTCTTGTAGGCGAATGCTAATGGCGAGGATTTGAAAATACGTGTGTAGGGAGAGGTTTGTTATCTAAACGAACTGCTCCTTTCTGAAGACGCAGCCCTTATTTCCGTCATGCTCGTCACCGTATGAATTTTCTTAGAAATTACTGGGTAATAAACTATTTGTGGTACACGCCACAGAATGCATTTTCCGTAACGTTCAGTGAATTGTCCTTGTTAAGTTATGCCACCGCATGTATGCGCCGTATTTTTATGCTCGCCGTAAGCTCGTAGATAAACACACAGCGTGTGTTATCGACAAAACCGGCAGCAACCCCATCCGCACATGAATGAACTAGCCAAACTCCACACGTTAAATTTGAAACGATATTGTTTCCAAAATGTTGGTAAATTTATTGACGGACAGATCGCATACAATTTGGCGTGCACATGCGGGCGTGTAAATTTGCACCAAATTGACGGTGGAGGGAGAGATAATGGCGCTAGTTTCAAGGAGCGCAACTACACAAAATGGCTATATCATTAGAGGGCGAAGCCCGTGCGCTAGCGAAGACGATTGGAATCGTGCATGTATGCTTGTGTGGCTTGGAGAGGATTGTTAGCGCTGGCGCAACGCAATAATAATGTCGAAAACTAACATAACAATACGTATAATGCGCCGCCGCCGACGTCGTGGACGTAA
This sequence comes from Myllaena sp. GC000078, assembly GCA_030264135.1. Taxonomy (NCBI): domain Eukaryota; kingdom Metazoa; phylum Arthropoda; class Insecta; order Coleoptera; family Staphylinidae; genus Myllaena; species Myllaena sp. GC000078. The sequence goes on from JARJDR010000700.1 coordinate 8,207, forward strand.
AAAGTCCTCGAAAAGAACCACGCAGCAAATAGGACGACATCTTATGCGAAATACGATGCCAATTCGATGTCGCACAACTTTTCGGTTGTGCATGTTGCACACGGCTCGTTTTAACGAGTTTCTTCGCGGCACAAATTCATGCGATGGAAGGAGGAAGCGCGGGCTTACCGCAAAAGCAATCGATCATAAAACCGCATCGAAAAGGAAAGACCTTCCCGTGTTTCTTCAGGACGGCCGAAATGAATTTCGATCGAAAAGCAACAAAACCCCATGCGAAGGGCGTACGTTTAACTCCATCGTGGAAAGAAAGCAGCAAACCGGAACAAAGCGCTATTGTACGAAAGTTATAACTGCCCTCAAGCAACTTCCGATTCAATCGATTCGATAATATTCCGTGTTTGGCACCAAACACAAATGTAGTCGGTAATCGATAGCACAATTAAAACGCAAGAGTGACACATTAACTTACTTTTCACCCTCCCTCGGCGATTCATTTCAAAACCGTTTACACGCAATTAACACTATCGCCGCTTAATGAAATCTTTTGTGTGACGGGGCGCACGGTCATTAGCGCGTGATTGTTGCGGCGTGGCGTCGAGCGTCGAGTAATTAGACTGCAATTACTTAATACGTAATGCAATATGCAATAGGGGAAAAAGGGAAGCCGCTGAGGGTGGTAAAAAGAAGAAGGAGAACAAGCTTTTTCCCCTCTTTTACAATTCCGTTGTAAAGGCGAGACAATTTGATTGATAATCGCAATGCGATTACTCACCGACTCATTCAAATGGTAGCCATTCAACTGTCACATTGCACTGTCTATCACGCTGCAGCCGAGACAAGATGTTGCTCATGCTGTTGTGGTAAATGCGGGGGTGGATACAATATTCTACAACGATGGAAAAATAACTAGGAAATATTCCAAGGTACCAACTAGGTTTTTGCATGGATTGCTTTGGCAATGGCTACAGTAGTGAAGTAAGGCAGAGGAAGGTAAGCAGCAAGATGGGGGAGGCGAAGAGGTTGTCGGATATTGATTTACATGCGTCACATGCACGCATGCAGGCACATCCATCTCGCCGAATTCGCTACAATGTCGTGCGCTGAAGATGTGGAACGCGGAAGAAAACGTCTCTCTCTCGTCCCTCCACACATGCGTTCGGTTCGTCCTGCCACCCCCTCGCCGTCGCCCTGGGTGTTGTGCTGTGTATGCGCGAGTACTTTCGATTTACAATTTGCAATTCGATGTTCGGATGTTAGGGAGGCTTTCCTCGTCTTTTCCGCGTCTTCCTTTTTGCTGGGCGCAGGGACGGGAGAATAAAATATTCTTCTATCCAATCCTTGGGTGACGTGTGACGAGTCACGTGTGTCTTCATCTCCCAAACCAGAAAATTCCAAACGAATGATTGGAATAATTGTCCAAAATTCGAATTACACTATTCGTCCCTCTAAAGAAATGCATAATTTATAAGTTTGCCTTTGTTGTGCGATAGAATAAAATAAAAAGCAAAGCATTAGCAGCAACAACAACAACAACAAAAGTTGGAAGCTTTCGGGAAACTGTCGATATATATGCATTATTCAAAAGTGCATGCGCGCCGCGGCAATGCAATCGGAGCTAGCAGAGAGAAAGAGTAAGCGTGGGTGGGTCTGGCTGGCTGGCTGGCGAGATCGCATGTCTGGACGCAGTTTGGTGCTTGCGCGAGCGCGGGCTTTCGAAATTTGTGCGCGCATGCGATTCCGACATTCATCACATTTTTCCCAAGCGCGCCAGCGCCAACGCGACGAGAGACATTTTATTCACCCCCGGCGAGCGCGACTCGATATGAATAAATAAATGTGCGATAATTCACACAAACAACAAATAAAAGACTGCTGCTGCTGCCGACTGGCGCATGGCGCTGTAAATAGTTTGTATGCGCGCAATGATAGTTTGGAGTTTCTGTGAACTGCGTTTAAATACACTTACGATCAAATTCTATGCTTCGCATTCCTCGAAGTTGTCGAATTAAATGAATAATAAAATAGTCGGCGACCATCCATAGGCCATCAATAAATAACGTATTAATGAATAGGCAATCGGCAGGCGGGAGAACAGCACGAGCGCCCCGCACGTATACAACATGTAATGATTGACAAGAAAATTAATCGATTACGAAATTATTTGTAAATAATAAATGGCGCGCACGAAAATTGTATGCGAGGCGTCCGTCCGTCCCGCATTCAATATGCTGTTCGGCCGCAAGCATGCAACCGTTTATTTTTCGAGCGATTCCTATCGCCGCAGCACGGGGAACATGGCCGATGCAAATGAACAAAAAATAAACCCCTGACGAAATAATTGGCAAAAATGCATATTATATCGATGAGAAACAAAAACATTGCTATATTGTTATCGAATTAGCAATGGTTCGAAAAGAAATAAATGACATTACACACATAATAAGACGGTAGTAGGCATAACGAGAACAAAGCGTGCGCGCATATTATTTCTTCATTGAAACGGAGAGCGTAATTACTCATTTCCTTCGACTGGACGACGGCGCGCGGACCGACCGCGTAATAACTCTATAGTTATCAAGTCCTCAATAAACGTAATTACTTAATTGATTTTCTTTGTTGTTCATTGCTATGCGCAGCCACTTAACCACACGTTGCGTTCGCGCAGAGCGCAAGCAAGTAAGCGTAATGGCTGGCTGCCGTATGCGTATTGAACAAGCGGCCGACGGCATGACGATTGGAAAATAGCGCGATTGGGGATAAAATTGTTTTCGTATTTTTTGGGGTTGCATCACCCCCATCGTCAAAACCGATGCACAACGGATCTATATGTGTATCGGCGGCTAGTCAATCATCGGCAAGGGGGAGTGGAGGAGGGAGTAGGTGGGTGGTGGTGCTGGTGGGCGGCTCA
>JARJDR010000714.1:0-12681 GCA_030264135.1 Myllaena sp. GC000078
AACAAGTCGGGACAGGCGGCGCGTAGCGGCTCGACGCGCGATGGTATTCTTCGATCAATTTCATTGTAAACCCGCAAAGATCATTTATCACGTACGCACCACGGCAGTTAAGCCAGAGCCGTCACCTCGTTCTCCTTTCTCCCGTCCCCCGTTTCACTCCTAGACGAAGACCTTTCTTAGATGAAGACAAGTGACGATAGGCCGCTGCTGGGCTGCGGCTGGTGTTAGAAGAAACTGTCGAGGAATGTTTTTGTCCGCTTGGGGTGGGGTTTGTCGTGTTAATCATTCATTATTACATCCTCATCTATAAGATTAATTGACTGCGAACGTTTAATTTCGCAGATAGTTACCGACTGGAATTTATTCACAGAATAAATTTGGGGCGGGGGGGGGGGGGGCAGAATCTAATCAAGTTGCGATTATAGCGGGCATCTCGATTATCGTACGGCGCATCTTCAATTAGCTGAGCGCGCGTAGTGGCAATCATTTCGTTTGCGCATATTTTACTCGTACCGCAAAATACATATATTATCCTACCGCAACTATCGTTGTAGCCCATTATTTTATCTCGTGTAGGATTTCCGGGCAGAGATCTTTTACGTTGTTGTGCCTGGCTACAAGAGACCCTACGCCCGATAAACACACCTCACCGGGATGGGGTTTGATAAGGGTTCAAACCTTTAACGCAGCCCATGCAGCAACAGTTGCGAAGAAGAGATTCGCGGAGGCACGGAAATATAGAATATGTAGATATGCGGAGTGGATTTCCAGGCCGTGCGTGGTACGCTAACAAGGGTCGGGCCTGAATTACATTAAATTGTTCGCGAATTACATTCGATTTAATTAATGGTGTCGCCGCTTTTTGATCGGCATTATACACATTACGTACTATAAAACCTCTTTTGCATCCCTACGGAAGGTGTGTATTATTACAGATAAAATTGCATTCAAGCCATTAATTCCACCTATCCTAATTTTTAGAATGTGAATAAATCGGTTTTCTTATTATGAGTCCCATTTATATACGAACAAAATGAAGAATTGAACATGGAAGCTATAGTAAGGGGGTTGATTCAGTTTGTGTGCCACAATAACAAATGAGTTCATTTGCCGCTTTTCACTACACAAATTTAATTAAAACTTTACGCGGGCGGTGGATCAAGAGGTGAAGGCAAAGGAGTGAAGCAAAAGAGTGAGAGATGGGTAGCAGCAGTTAGAAGTTTTATAAAGAGTGCAAACTAATTGTATTTGCTTCGCATTTGCAGTGGGAATATTGCAGAAATAGTATACTAGGAGAATACTTATTCTATTTACTAATAACCGTTGGATGTAATGGCTGATGCTTTTATAATATATATTACCTCTAGCGGCTCTAGCGGGCACAAAGGAAACCCTGAGAAGTTAGTTTTGCTTGTTGCGAAAAAAGTGTTGCGCGGCAAGAGTTACGAGAAACCGCGCTCGCCGAGTTGCACCTTTGATAAATCGTCTCTGGAGCTCCGGAGCATAACACCGTGAAAGTTTATTAAATGAATGGGGGAGTAATTGAAGATAGTGGCAGTCGGCACCGGTGGTTGATGGAAAATAAGGTGAATGAATTGAATGAATTAGTTTGATGAATCAAAACTAATTCAGATTCGTAATAATTAATCTCAGTAAAAATGTGTAAGCTGTGAACTTACCGATCGATAGAAATGGCGACTAAATTAAATATCGAAGACGTCGAGCAGGTGACGTCCATGGCGATATAAAAATCACAAACGAAGCTCGGCAGTGTCCATGCTCCATTCACCTGCAAACCAAAATGGAAATTTTCAACTTTAAATGAGTTTAATAGAATTAATTTCGTTATAAAATTATTTTTCACACTTATAAAATTACTACTATTATTGAATTTAATATCACATAAATTATGTATTTCGAGGATGAGCTGGTTTACTACATATAAACAAAGAAAAACTGCGGATATACAAATATTCGTTTCACGTTAGAAACTCAAATATTGTTAGATAATCTTGTACGACCAGGTTCGATCCACGTGTAAAATCGCACAAATTATTGGAAGTTTGCTCCAATTACGTTAATATCTTGATTGGTCTTAAATCTTCAACCCGGGACCGAACACATGGAAACGACAAGTATGAGAAGGGGCGTAGTGGAGGAGGGTGGAGGGACTAAGCCGCTTTTAACGATCTATTAAATTTTCCACTTAATCCTTTTACTTATACTTGCATCGTCGTTAATTCAGCACCCCACATTTATCGTTGAAATCCCGTATTTTCCGGGTGTGCAAAAGAAGGGAAAGAGAGTACGGGATGTTCAGGAAGAAGCATTATTTTACACCACTGCGAGATTTATGAATAGGTCTTGTACGACGGATTCCCAACTTACCTACCACCAACCAGACAAATATTGTAAAATATTGCCAAATCCAGAGTGCAAAATGATGTCGTGTATCGCCGCTCACAAAAAACTGTCGATAATATAATCAATAAATTACAAAAAATCTACATTATCCACATCGCAACATACCCTCGTAGTACAAACATATTATAATTTTATTAATATCTTCTATAATCATAGCAAAATTATGTTCACCAACTTGTTGCTTTTGCGTTGATTTCTTGTTTCTTGTAGAGTTGTAGCTCTCAACATATTGCTTCTGAGACCAACGGCAGCCAACGCTTATAAAACTTTCAGTCAGCAAAAAACGCGTAGCAGTCGTTGAATTGTGCATGAAGTGAACACGAAATGTGTGTGCAGTGTTTTGCGGACACGCCAATAGAACCATCAGCGTCGTGATAACGACGTTGCGAATGCCCACGACGGCGAAAAACACAACTGCACGTCTCGAAACTGTGGGGCCATAAGTAATAACGCCGAGACGGAACCAATTTTTCGATTCTACCCATTGGGGGACTAGAGGCTATTACAATATTTATGAAAGTTTATTACGTTATTTCTTTCATCGATTTGAATATTTTATCATGAAATCTGGCGAAACACCTTCCACATTTCTCAATTCTCATATTTATAGGTTATTGAGATAAGTAGAGGGTAGAGTTTTGGAATGTTGTCGAAGTATACAAAATAGTAGCTGAATATATATTAATGTTTGGGTTTATGTCTGAAGTTATCAATCAGTGTCCGTCACGGATTGAGATAAAACGATATCATATTGCATTACGCGATGGTGCGAGGGGTGGTTTATATGGCTGCTGCCAAAAATAAATCCTCGAAAACCGTAGCGTGAGCACAATACCTCGCACTTAATTCTCCCCGAAAATTATTACATGTCTACTGTCTATCACTGATACGCGATCAGATCTGGATTGATTCAATTATCCTAATAATCATTTCTCGTGTCGCCATGTTTTATGTAGTTGCGGTTATTCATTCATTAATTCATATCAAATTAAAGTGGGAGCACGCAGTTGGATGATCCGTAGATGTTATTAACGATGATGTTGTACATGACGGTTATTATCTCGTGCACAAAGAAGATGTGCTCACTATGAAATGTTGTCCGCTGAGAAATATGCAACACAATCAGAGCCCAAGGGTAATCTGTTGCAGCGACAGTAGAATCCCAGAGCAAAAGGAGTGCAGCGAGTGCGAAGATAAAGAAGATCGTGATGCGCGCTTAAAGCAGACGAGCGGAATAATACAAATAGCTACCCCCCTTTGCTTCCTTATTGTTGATGTCCCATACTCACTCAATTGAGACTTCCTCAAAAACGAATGGAGGATAATCAAGATGCAACCAGCCGGAAATGCTTAATTATCTAGTGCCACATACAATGCATTGAACGCAATAGGAATACGGCTAACTTGCAACTCTTGAAATTTTATGCAGTCACCGCTGGAGGTGCGTTAAGAAAATTAGTATTAGGTTTTTATAATTTATAATTAATTTAGAAATGTAGCTTCTACTTGTGGTAGCGTCCTGTATCAAATTCTCTAAAGGAGGAGCCTTTTCCCATCCTCCGCCAGGTTTCTGGGTAGTCGAATGAAACCGCACTGGCGCAATGAATGCATAGACAATGCTCGAGAGTGAACTACGCTCACACATGTCCTCTGCTCTGAAGTGAACGCCTATGTGTTGAGCAAGCACTGCTCTGCTCTATGACTAGATGAGTTAACTACTCATGATGAGGAGAAGGGAACGACATGGGAATAGTGTATGTGAGTTTGTGAATGTCCTACACAGACAAGACCCTCATGGAAGCAGTCGTGAATCTATTTGAGTAAATCTTAAACGTATAATGTTATCATCAATTCCCATTTCCGAGCACAATGGGGATTGAAATTGGAAGATTATGACCGAATTTCCTTTCCGGAGCCCATCTATCCCTTTCCTACAAACGCGAACCCACACATTGAGACACAAACTGAAGGCTAAACTACGGGGTTAATAGATAAGGAGTTTGATTCGTTCGACGTTTCTCCAAAAATAGTCGAAAGAATGGATTGTCGGTGATTGATTCGTAAATCGAATCAAAAGTGCGCAATGATTCGCTACTGTAATACAATCAATCACTTCGATATATCAGGATTTATTATTTCGTTATAGTATTCTATTAATAAGCTGATATTATTGATAAAATGTGAGTGGGTTGATGCATAAATGATGAAGTTCCCCAATTTGTCTATATTGCAACAAAATCAAACAAGTTTCAACACCAATTATACAACAAACAAACCGCGAAAACATACCACGACCACCCACTCGCATCCGCACGGGCAACTTCTCACACATACGTCAGAATGGTGTACATCAGGACACAAGGGGCCCCTCTAGAATCGCCAGAACTTTCGCCTAATTTGTTTATCTTTCCGCAAAGCGTGCAGCCTGATGGAATTAATGCTCGGCGCGCTGTATTGAGTCTTGCCTTCTCGAGGAGCGGCCTTGCAACCCGCATTGTGCGCACACGCGCGCTAAACAATTACTCAACGTGAATAATTATTATAATAACGCATACGTTTCTGACCCACGAAACTAAACCCCCCCGACCGACCGCCAATGCAGTGAGTATTCCCAGTTTGCAGTTGCGGTCCGGCTGAACACTACGTAACCCTTGGAATCGTATTTATTTAGCCGCAAGTTTCGCCATAACGACGGTTGACAATGCTATTTACCTTTTGGGAAACGGTGTGGGGGCCAAGATGTTTCACGATTTCTGATACACCACAAGAGAACGACCTCGCCGCGCCAGCACGAATTTTGCAAGTGCGGAGATTAATCAATATTCATACAATAACACCGCTAGTAAATTTATTCGCCTAATGAATGCAAATCGCTGTCGCTTGCTGTGTGATTTGGTCGTGCTAAATCAATTTCTTCCTTCGTTCCCGTTATCCTTGATGACGCACCCTGCGTCTTATTCGAATAATTAATGTAATTTACAAAAGCAATTCAAAAAGGTGTTGAATTGATCGTCTAACCGCCCCAACTTTCCACTTTCCATTTTCACATGTGGATAGTTTTAATTTAAATGATAACAGAGAAGCCTTGTTTGCTTGTCCCGACTCTGCGCGGACATCATGGTCCCATTGGGATACCATACGAAATACATTCGTATACACATATTTGAATTGCGTAAATTTCCGGCGGCACTTAGGATGTTGTCCTAGCGGCACACATTGGTCCTGCAGGCACTTGCGCAAGCGGTCCGAAAAAGTTTTGATGGTCCCATGCGGACATACACACATGAACTCACTCTTTCATATGAGTTGGGTGGAGATTCTATCCACGTGTTCGTTTTTGGGCTAGTTGTCAGCCGAAGAGTAAAAGCTTATAATTTACATATTCCGTGCGGGTCGTGTCCCGAAAGTGGGCGATGAGTTACGAGGTAATGGTGTAGCGCGTAGAGCGGAGGAAAACTTAAGAGTGCTGCGCAGCGCAAATGTATGGAAAGCCCACTTCGGCACACGCAGCGCCCCGAGGGTCGCGTTGTCATTGAAAATCAAGATCTAGCGACTTTCACGCTTGCGGGATAAATAGCCTAGGTGAATCCCTCACAAAAATGAATAAATAACTCCTTTTTTTCCTGGGGATAAAAAATTGCATCGAGATTGAATTTTTCAATTTCACCTGGGATTTCCGTCGCGTTCCTTCTATTTGGTACAGTCTAGTTTATCCGTCAAATTTTGTATTTAATTAAAGTCTAATCTCGCTGGGGATGTGTGTAACAAGATATACAATGACAAAACTACAATAGAGTTGAAAATGTTGCTTCGAGTATAATAGTAATAGCGAGTAATCGGCTCGATGGTAGGGTTCGCGTTGCGAAACAGCATTCTATTAGCGTGCGAAACGTGTCAGAAATCGTACTCGCTCTCGGTGGTGGTTGCTCCACATTCATGAATTTTCGATGCATATAAGCACGTATAAATGGCCTGCGTGCAGTAATGGCATACCGGCGCATTGGGGAAAAGAGAGTGTGAGAATACCGCCGGCTGCGTGTGCTAAATTGCGTGTAGTGTTCCTGTCGATGCCTCCTGCCGGAAGATGCGCCCCGAAATTATATCGTGTTTGCGGGTGAACGTGGCTGGAGACCGCTTCATTCATTACGCAAATTATCTCCGCCGTTGTTAGTTGCCATTTGTTAGTGCGAATGTGCGATTAATGCGACACTTTGCAAAGCGCCCTCGCAATGCAAATAGTGCAAATAGATAAGGCCATCCTTTTGTGTTGCATTCATAAAGAATTTAATTTCAGTAAGTAAATGCTTTGAAACTGAAACGAAAACAATTTTAACTGTTTGCGGAAATATATAGGACACCATTTAGCTTTGGCAATATCTGCAATAGATTTAGCGTGAACTAAGTTGCCGCAGAATGTTCCGTTTAAAAGTTTACATCCTTTTTGCAACGTTTTTACAAACATGTACTGGGGATACACTATAAAAGTTAAGAAAGTTTCACGTTCGCTCGACCAAGATTAAACTACACAACATCTTTCTCCATTACGATGTAGTCTTGTTGCAATTATAATACTTCCAATGGAATGGTTCTTTCTTAATCTCAGTAGGATGTTTATATGTATTCAGCACGGAATTGCAAAAAAAAATTAGTGACAGCAAAGATTGCTATGAGCAATGTAGATAATGCGGTATGAAAGAGATGATGGTGCGGTGCGTTCATGAGATCGCCGAATTTACACAAAAACTTAATTAACCGAAACCGGTGGCAGACGACGACGTGGCACTGCATTTATTATAAATGGGCGCAGAGCAGACATAGCCGGCCAGCAGCTGGCGAGATCCGTACGGAACGGATAAAGTGCAATATTATGATTACATGTTAAGTCGCATCGTCCGCTCTCTCGGCGTTTGGTGTTGTTTAATTTTCGGTCGCTGAGCTTAACTAGAAGGTAAATTTTGTTGGCGTTGAATTAGGATAAATATTAAATAACGCTCGGTAATGGTGGCCAACGAGCGGAAATTGTTTTAATTGTTTCAGTCTAACTATTACAAACAGTGTAACATGAGTTGAAATCAAAATACTAATTTAGGAAGAAAAAATTTTAGTTCTTAAATACAAGCAGGCTTGAGAAGTGATAAAGAAATAGAATGATTGTAGGTCGCAATTAAAAGCTGCACCCGTTCTATACGCTTCTTTGTCTCAAACTTTTCTCAAGATGCGAAAAGATGGGTCATAAAATTACTAATTAATTCGGATCGTTAAACACTCAGTTGGTGGAAAATTTTTCTCATTAAACTCATGCTATATAAACATTATTTAGCGTATCATTGGGAAATCATTTTACGTCGATGCAAAAATTATTTTAATTAAAAACTTTATGCAATATCAATCGCAATTCATTATTTGCTATATATCTAAATTTAGGCACGTGTTCAATAATCGACGGCAACGTGCAATGAAATAAATACATGCATTTTTCAATATACCTAAACAAAAGTCGCGGGTACCATTCAAATCACTGCCGGAAAATATATTAAATACAATATGAGCGAAGTGGCGGAATGAGAGTGTGCGTCACCAATGGGCGACGATTTGAAAATTTAATTATATTGAATTCTCTGTACCGACGGCAAGCACCAGCACTTTATTGAACGAGTAAGCATGTACATACAACACAAAACCCATATACATTCATGCATCAATCAATTGCGCGGGCGGAGTAGAATTTAATATTGGTGCGAAAATAAACAACGTGTCGCATACGCAATGTTCAATACGTTCCGGCCAAGGTATCAAAATAATAACCTCGATTGCAAGCTATTCGAATGTGAGGTTGTCGTACTATGGCAACATTGCGGAGAGCAGCAAAATTTCCGACTTTGGCAACGCGTTTGATGTTTCAGATTGGCCCGCCGCAAAGGCGACCGAAACTCTTCGGCGGTAGGTAAATATGTACCGGTGTGCACTCAATATTTCGAAAATAAATAGGGGATGAGAATCGGTTGGGCGAAATCAAACGACGACGGTGGATTTATAGCGGGCGACTTTTCTCATCGATTGTTTCGCTGCCTAGCAGCGCTAGCGCGTCAATCGTTCGTTCGTACGTTCGTTGGTCGGGGTCGTAAAGTTAGATTTGCGTTTTATTTGCACTGGTGTGTGGAATTGCTTCGTCGATGAATTTAAATGATCTCTGCGACGGTTTGGCTTCAATATAAAAAGTAACAAATTCTCTTTCGTCGCTCTCGTTTTTGCGAATGGATTTATTATTTTATTACTAAACGACTGGATTTATATGCAAATCAGTAGTAATGTGTGTGGCTCCTAGAAAGGAAAAGAGCTACTGTGCAATTAGAAAATGAGATGAACCCAAAATTGTTCAATTTAAATGCAAAACATGATGGAATTTGTTTGGTGTTGCCTGAGATGATCCTGTAATGTACGAAAAATAATATGCCCACATTCTACCGATGGTTTACGTACAGATGCCTGCGTGTATAATTGTTACGAATTAATTTAATTACGATCGCATAATGGCGTTTTGCAAAAGTTTCCTGTTTTCTCTCCTACGGCAAAAAAAAAACTACGATAAGAAAAACCTTAGTTTTTCTCCTCTTTACTTAAATAGAAGTGGGTGAGGCAGATAAACTGAGATGAACAAAAAGGCGAGAATGCGACGTACTGCGTTCTATGTGTCGTTCTCAACAGATGAAAAAATCTCCTATACGAGTTTTGCTGGTTGCTAAGTGTAAAAACTGCGTTACGGATCATTCCTCGGCTAGCGCAAAAAAGGACTTTTCTCCGGAACGATGTCGTGGCTGTAGTAAAATGAGGGGAGGAGCACCTTGTTACATCAGATATTCCGCACACTGCAGACGCTTTCTTGCGACTAATATTTTCCGACGTTTGCTTTACGTTTGCACTTCGCACGGCTTTTGTTTATTCGCAGTGAATATTTTTGGGAAATTCTGTTTAGATTACTGCTCAGGTTATTTCACTCCGTTTAGACGTTGATCGTGTGTGCCGCACATAAATCTATGGGATAACAGAAGTACATTTCTAGAAAAAGTTGCAAAAGGCTTTTGTTGCGATACTTCTCCATAAAGACTAAGTTTTAGGAATTTTATAATATTATATTTTTGTGCACGATCCAAAAAGTTTTTGCATGTATTCACTAGAACAAAAAAGTTTCTTTTGGTGAAGTACTTTTCTCTTTATCTTTTCAGCATCTAGTTATTATATATTTTATTTTTTCCGTTACTTCCGTAAATTTATACAAAAATTTAAGCAAGGGAACGGGAATACATATTTGACGCCATAAAATACTTCATAATTATCGTCACATATGGAATTTATTGTTGACCAATAAGAAATAATGAAACAAACGATGCACGTGTTTCTTCATGCCGAAGAAGATTACTAAATTTCTGAAGGCGTGTAATATTTCTGGGTGGCCCACTTATAGATTATGTCCATTCGGCGCCAGTGAGAGAGGAGGGCAAAACCATCAAGCGCACCTGGGCTGTTGCGCTGTAGCGCCACTTGTATTAATCTCCCTTAGAGAAGCTCTAGCACAAATATAAGCGGGGATTCTTTCTTATTTCTTCTTGTTTTAATGCGCGTTTATCTTACTTGACTTTTCCTTAATTGCAATCCCTTCTTAGTCCTATATTAAAAATGTTTATATATAAAATATTTAAAAGTAAATTTTAATATCACTTAATTAACCCTTTACTGATATATGGAAATAATAATACAAAAGTTTCTAACGCAGTGCCCATTAATTAAAATTGCTAGAATTTGCAATTAATCACATCTCTTTTATTAAATTAGAAAAGTTTTCACACATTTCGCATTTCAGTTCAATTTGCAGTAAAATAAATGGCGAAATATATAATTTGCTTTAATAAGAATATAGTTCTTGTGATAATTTATGAGCTTTTAAAGGAGTTATAAATATCTAAGCACGCAGACGTTTTGTTTTGACGAGAAATAAGATAACTGTGCAACAAGAGAATATTAAGAAACAGGAAACAAAAGTCCTCATGGGGGCCAAGAAGATGCTGAACGTAATGAACGCTTCCTGTCGTCGTCCTTTTCCGACGCGACAGACGCGCAAACATTCAAGGACAGCCGGATGCGCATTTCAGAGGGTTGCCAGCGCCGATCATATCCATGCTATTTCTGAACAACAAAATATTTAAGTTATTTTATTAACTATCATTTCATGTCACTTGTTGAAAATTGTTTGTACTAAAACTTGAAAAAAATTCTTTGCATTGGCAACCCCTAGCTTAAATCATAACAGATATAATGAATTCTACTCCCAGCGCCAGTTCGTGTTGTGTTTTGCGTCAACTTTCGACTGCTCATCTTCGCTTTTCTCATCGCGTTATTTTTTCCCTTTCTGTATTGTTCGTCCATGTGCGGAAGGGAGAAAGAGAGAGCGCGTAAAATCTGCTTATTTGTTTCGCCTTCACGAGAGACGCATTGCAAAGAGAATCCTTTCTTTCCCTTTCCGTTGTTACTGCAATTCAGCCAGCGACAGAAGGCGGTGATCGTGAGGGCGGAATTAATCTCACAGCTGCGCCATAGCGCGACGGGGGTCAAAGCGCAAAGTTTATTTTATTCGAATGCACGCGCCGCGCCGGAAGGCTAAAGATCAACAATTTGCCTTCAGAGCCCCGAATGAGAGAGGGCCTTATTTAATGTGTATTTCAATTAATTCCACGCGAGATAACTTCCTTACCGAATGATTATGACGTTTCGTTGGACGATGGAATGGAATTTTGACCAAAAATTTAATAAAATTACTCGGCAAACGCAATTGTCGATCATTTTCGCTTTGAAGTATATAGGTATGTTTGCAGATCCACTTGGCTAATGCGGCTTACTTGGATCGACTAGTTTAATTTCGAATGAGCATCACGGGAACGTAACTTTTATACGAGTAGATTGATCGTAAATGTTGCGCGTGTTTTTTTTATTCTGATGCATTTTATTTGTACTGCGATGGTGATGACGCCGATGCCAAGCCATCAACTCTCTCCGCAGCGAAACAAATAAATGTAGGAGCACAGCGAATTCAATCATCCATCAACATTTTATGATTTTGCTCTGCTCAATATTTTATGATCGAGCATTTAAGTTTTTGCCTATTGACTGCCTCTAATTGAATGAAAACAAGTGCATATTATTACTGCAGGTGTAATAAAATGATTCGGCTAGAATTAATAGTAAAATTAAGAGTAAAAAATCGGAGTGGGTAATAATTATTGGGATCAATCCACTTCGTGTTATGCAAGATTAAACAATCCGTAAATTGCGAGCACCCTCCCACAACACTTAGCGCGCTCGTCTGGTAATCCCATCTGGGTCGGCGACATGTTATCACCAGCACCACTGTTCACTCACCCTAAAGCAAGTTTTAGTAGTTCGACAAATCGCATTCTACTTTCGACGTTTAAGTCGTTTATATCGTGTACGACCTACCACACACACCCTTACCCACTCACGCACTTCGATCAGGATCAGGACGCCATCAGAGAATGCTTTAACTGTTTCGTTTAGTTACGGTGCGGCATGCCTAACTTGTCTGCGTCGCGCTGAATTTAGTTTTAGTTTTATCTCAAATTGCGTGCGAGAGTGCGTGCGTGCTTCTATTTCTAATGCCATCATCACCATCAATGCACCATCACCATCCCTAACGGCCATTGCCATCACCCATCCAAAATTCGGTGCGTGTACGTGTATACCACAATCATCCACTTGACGTGCGTGTTAATTCGTGAACACGCCAGCGGAATAATTAAGCAATAAGTCGACGCGCTCCTTTAAGCCACTCTAGATTGCTATTTTATGCATCGGTAATGAATTGTGTTGTTGACCAATCGTCCTTCGTCGGCTTTTGTTTGCATTTCTGCCAAAGTAGTAGAGGATTAAAAAGCTAGGAAAGGTTAAGTGAAAGTAAATGTAAAGGATAAAGAATGTACAGTGGCACAAAATCCTTTCGGTTTGAGTGTCAAAACATGTCGCGAATGTAAAACAAAGAAATATGTCAGTAACGGTCAATGTGTGACAAATACAAAGCAATAGTCATTCTTCTTTGCGCAAATATTTGGCGGTTAAAAGTCTTTCGCAAATTTTCATTGTTTAATTTCAGTGTTCAATTCAGTGTTTCAGTGTTCAATTCTTAAATATGTATATCAATTTAAACTTTGTTGAAATGTTAACAAACATTATTATTAAAATTTATGTTGT
>JARJDR010000716.1:0-10931 GCA_030264135.1 Myllaena sp. GC000078
GAAAAAGTTATCGAAAATTGGACGACTAGATTGGACTACATCCGAGCCAGCCGCGGCGGTCATATGCCGGAAATCATATTTAAAATGAAATGCCACAAGATTATCTTTCGAATAAAACAAAATTCATGTCAATCGAATAATCCATCATTGTTTTATTGCAATTGAAAGTTCTATCCCTCTTAAAAAAACACCCTAAGTACCTACATATTTTAAAACAAATTTCAAGTAATTGTCATATTACATAAGGTGTAAAGATTTGTATAAACCCATCGTCGTATTAAAATGTTATGTATAGATTCGAGGTGTAATTACACTAATTACACTAAAAAATCGTCTAATTTCATCAAATAAAAAAATAACCAACGTCAGAATATCACTTAATTAATTTATTCACCAAATCGTATCGACATAAAAGCAATTTTACACGAATATGAAAAAATCGTTAAATTTAATCAAATAAAATTTATGTTCTATATTTAATCCGTTTAACCTTAACCCCTTACCCCCTTCCCTCATAGGCAACTTCATGGGCAACTTAACCTCACAGTCACAGGTGGTCACAGTATTTATCGTGTTTATTTCAATTATTTACCATTATTTGCTTTCCTTAATAAGTATTTAATCACGAAGTTATTGCTCTTGTGTTAAATCTCAAATTAAACGAACATGAGCGCGCGTGGTGCATTAGATTTATTAAGTGTCTACGAGGATGACATATCAGAAGATGAAATCGTTCCAGGTCCCAAAGTATCAACAAAACGCGCGCATAAGAGCGATAGTGAAGATGAAGAACTCTCAAACAACACCAAATCAAGGTAATTTTAATCTGAAACCGATTAATAAATAAATAACAGTCAGCATTCTGTTGCAAAAAGGCTGCCAGTTCCAAAACTATTCATGTCGACACTGTCGACACCATCTGAGCATGAAGGTAATTCTACGCAACATAATGGAAGGATTCGAGGTTTTGCACATGAAAGAGGAAACTGGGCAACATTTGTATATATTCCAAGTAAGCCTTTGCACCCTCATACTTTGATTAATAATTTCTATGACTTCTCAAGCTTCTAGAAACCCTGGCATTGCAGAATTGATTGAGCAAATACAAAATAGCTTCAATGGGATCCAATTATCTGAAGCTGACCATTTCCACATCAGTCTTACAAAAACTGTTGTCATTAAGTATCATTGGATTGAATCATTTAGCTCAAGTATTCACGAACACATTAGAAACATTAAACGGTAAAATAGTAAATCATGCTCTATACACTGGTGTGTTAAATATTGTTTCCATGCAGGTTTGTGGTCATGTTTGATTCATTACAAGTGTATATGAATGAAGATTGCACAAGAACCTTCATTGGTTTGAAAATCAAGACTGGATATGATTCATTAATGCAATTAACTCAACTTCTGGATAAATGCTTAAGTGAATATAAATTGGAAACATTCTACAAGGTATTGTCTGTACTCTCTTCTCTTAATTTTGTTTCATTTTGAAAACTGTTTATAGGATCCATGTTTTCATATGAGTATATTATGGTGTTGTGGAGATAAAAAGCAGGAACTTGAGAATAAGTTGGATGCACTGAATGAGATTTTTAACAAAGTCTTTCATATGCATTCTCTGGACCATTGGTATATAAATGTTGAATCCATCCAATGCAAGACAGGTAATAAGCAGTATAATTTCTTGTTAAACAGTTAAAGTGATACTCAATAAACATAAACGCATTTTACTGTATTACTATTTTTATTTAATTCAAGTTTGAATAAAAATTATACCTATTATTCCCAAAATTCTAAATTAATAATTACCTTAATATTCTGGACTAAATACCCTACATCGCAAAATTTGTCAGATCAATCGTCAAAACCTCGCTGATCAAACAGTCACCAGGCTGCAAAAAGATTTAGTTTTAGTGGCAACATCAAACACATTTCAAGTACAGTTTACCTCCGGGCTTATCCCAATCAACGCATCTGCGTGCGAATAAAACTCCTCCTTCAATGAAATGACGATCGTCTGCAGCGATTCAGTTTTCTGTGTGATGTACTTGGCGACCTTTCCAATGTTTGTGTTATCCAGCGCTGCGTCCACTTCATCTAAGACGAAGAAAGGTGCCGCCTGATAACTATGGATGGCGAACAGCAGTGCCAATGCAGCAACCGTTTTCTCTCCACCAGAAAGATTCGACATGGGCTGGAATCGTTTGCCGGGTGCAACGCAGTTGTAGTTGATGCCATCCAGATACGGTTCTTCTGGATTCTCTGCGCCGAGGAACGCCTGCGCGGATTGATTTTGTGCGAGTTTTTTGTAGATAGCATCTATTTCGTTTGAGACGTGATCGAAACACCGAGTGAATTTCTCATATCGCTGCTGTTTGATGCGTTCGAACGCCGCTTTGGTCTTTTTGTTTTGCTTGCGTAGCGATTCAAACTCCTCATTTGTCGACTGCAGCTTGCCTTGCGCGAGCTCCAATTTCTGAATCGCCTTCATATTGGGTGCCTGAATCTTCGTCAGCGTATCCTGCAGATTGTTGATAGCCTTTTGCAATTTATCCGACATCCTCTTCACTTCATCTTTCTCTTCCAAATCCTTCAAATGCTCCGATAGCATTTCGTAATCCATTTGAATACGTGACTCCCGCTCATACTGCATGGTGGAAGTGGTACCGTCGGCCGAAGAAGTCGAGCTCTGCGAGGGATCCGGCTGAACGACATCTTCCATATTACCGACCAGCATGGGTATAGCAATATCGTCCATTTTGCACTGCATCAAGATATTATGCCTGTCGACGCGTTTGCTTTCGATTTTATTCTCGAAGCCACTGAGTTGCTTCTGCAGCGCTTGGATATCTTTTGCGATGGTGCCCACCTCGCGCCGACACTTGCCCACATCTTCTTCGATAGCATCACACTCTTGCTTCGAGTTCAAGCGGTCGGCTTTCAACTTTTCGATACTCCTCAGATCTTTGTCAATCTCATCTCGCTGTTTTTGTTCTGCTTTCTTGCACGATTCAAGTTTCTCCTCCTCGTCGTTCACAGTGCGCTCCCAACGACTCACGTTGCTTTGTGTATCGCGACTCCGTTCGAACTCCAGATTGCTGGTGATTCGGTTAATCTGTTTCTGAAACTCCAGGCGCTTCTGTTTGCGCTCTTCCTGCGTGCGAAGCTCGCGATCTTCATATTGGCGAATATTACGCACACCGATTTCTTGGCAGAACTCCGAAAATACAACATCTTCGACGCTGTTCATCTTCATTTTGATCTCTTCGATTTGCTGCTCGCGCACTTGCATTGTGCGTTCGATCTCCTCAACGTCCGGCCCATACTTGGCAGTTTCCTGCGACAGACGCTTGAGGTCTTCGTTAATCTTAGCTATCTGCTTGTTGGTGCTTTCCATATCAGTCTTGGCATACTTCAATCGCGTTTCAGTGCCACGAATCTGCGAATCGACCGTATTCAATTCGGATTCTTTGCGACTCTTCTTCATCGCCTCGCGCAACTCCTCCGTGAGTTTCTCCTTCTGCGCCTTTAATTGAGACATATGTTTCTCGTCCCAGCGCTTTGCCTTGCGCGCCAAATCAAGACTGCCGCCAGATATGATGCCAGATTTGTTGTAAAACGTGCCATCCAACGCAACAGCGTCGTAACGGCCGCCAATGTCGTAAGCGACCTTCATAGCATCCTCGGGAGTTTCGCAAACCAGTGAGTTATTGGTAACAAATAAGACGGCATTTTCAATCTCTTGCGGTTCAAATTGGAGAACATCATATAGTAGTTTCACGCCTTTAGGATCAGCTATGTTCCTTAGACGCTCCTTCAAAGGCTTTAATTGTAGATAGGAGATGGGAAGGAAGGTTTCCGGATCCAACATTTGCTCTTTTAGGTATTTGATGCAATTACGAGCTGTCTGCTCAGTGTCGACTACAATGGCCTCCATGAATTTTCCCAAGACCTTTGTGATGGCTACATTGTAGCGCTTGTGTGTCGGCTGACACATGTTGATCATTCTGTCGAATACGCCCGGATAATTACCCTTAAAACGTTCCACAATTTCCTGTCGTTTCTTCCTGCGAGCATCTTCGTGCTTGTCAGTACGGGCATCGCCCAACTGCTCGCTAACATCCTCTAGCGATCGTTGGATTTCTTGAACGCGGTCCTTTGACGATCCAACGTCTGATTGAAGATCCTGGCGAAGCTGTCGCTGATCATGCAGAGCCTGTTCGCTAGTTCGAATATGCTCCATTAATTTCTCAATGCGCTTCTCCATTTCCTCCTTCTCGTGCTCCTTTTGGCGATGCTTATTCTCTGCCTCGGTGCGCATACGCGCCACGTTGTCCAAGCGATCCTGATCGGATTTCTGTTCGCGATTTACCGAATCTAGCTCCTGCATGTACCTTGCGGAGCGTTTGGCCGCCTCTTCCTTCAACCGATGGTACTCTCGCACTTGGACGTCTTCCAAGTGAACGTCGCGTCCCTGACTTTGCGATTCGCCGGCAATCGTGCTTTCGTATTGATCTTTGGATGCTTCTACTTCGGCCAGTTCGTCCTCCAATTTTTTGATGTCCAGATTGTGTGCTTCGTCCGCCTTTCGCGCCTGTTCCAACGTCTTTATGGCGCTGTCCAACTTCTTCTGCATGTGAGTGACGCGCTCTTTGGCCTTGATGAATTGAGGCTTCTTCTTGGAAATCTCGACTTCTACCTCGCGAATATCCTGCTCCACTTTGGCTAAATCACGACCGATACGTCCTTGTTCTTTCTTCTTTTCCTTGAGCGCCTCCTCCGCTTTCTCCTTCTTGCGTTCGATCTTATCCACTTCCTTTTGTTTCGATTTGAGATCGGCTTCAAGATTTTTCATGTCGCGTTCATTGTGGAATAAGCGAAATAGTTGCTGTTCGACTAGTTTTTCATTCAAGTCATCTTTAAGCCGAGCATATTTATCTGCCTCTTCCTTCTCCAGGCGTGCCTCTTTTCTCTCTGCATTAATACCCTTCTTCTTTTGATATGCAAAGTTCATTTCTTCAAGTGCTTTGTGCATTTGCTGTTTAAGTCTGTCATATTCCTCTTTCAATCCACCTGATCTGTGAATATATACAGTATAATTATTACATCCAAACATTAAAAAAATAAAAATTTAATTTACCCACTAATTTCCTCAAACAATCCAGTCATCTCTTTGGGGTTTTTCATAGCAACACTCTCAACCTGTCCTTGAAACACAAGAAAATTCTTTGCCTTGACATTAATGTTAAGTTTCTCCAACTCAGCAACATATTCCTGATTGGAAACAATCTGAAATCTCATAGTAATTAGCATTGCATTGAAAACTATAACAATAAATTATTGTAACATATTTAAGCATCTTGCTGATAACTTTAACAGAAAAATGCCATCAAATGTAATTGCTTTATGTGCTTGCTTAAATGTTTTATTGTAACTTCGAATAAAATATTCTGTAAAGCACAATACAGTAACCACCATGAACATAAGTTAATTTACCTTGTTATTGATGCGATAGTCTGATGAAGAACCTTGTACAGATCTTTGGAATGCTATTTCACTCCCTTCATCATCAATGTAAAACACTGCAGTAACAGACGCACTACAACATGGAAGCAATGTAAGATCAATTTACATCCATTTACATAATACAATAGAAAAGCTATAAGTACCTTCTAGAAATTGGTTTGTTAATGGCTGCACCATGAATCAAGTCACTGAGACGTTTAACTCGCAGCGATTGTGTTCGTTCGCCCATCACGAAACTGATAGCGTCCATGAAGTTTGATTTGCCTAATTACAAGAACTTCATTACTTATAGCAAACGCAACGCAAACAATTGCAAGCATGCAAGGAAACAAAAAAAGACGGTAATAACCTGATCCATTTGGGCCGATCACAGCATTGAACGCTTTCAGCGGACCGATCGTCTTCCTCCCACGGTAAGATTTGAAGTTCTCCACTTCGATGTGCTTCAAACGAGGCGGCATCTTGATTCTTTATGTTTATTGTTCATGCACGTAATTTAATTCGGCCACTATAAACAATAGCCCAATAAACCTCAGCAAGAAATGGCGCTAACAAAATATTAGTTCTAAAGCTTCTTTCCAGAGGGCTTCATCCAGAGGGCGTCATCGTCCACACCAATTGAAATTCCTTGCGTTTTTGAAAGTTATATTTGTTTATTGGATTTGTACTTCTCAATTAAAATTTTGACCAAAGCATTTGATGGCAGATGTTCTAGCTGATGCATCAATTCATCAATATTACCATAGACGCCGCTACAATGAATTATAATAGTTATGCCTTGAGCGTAACGGTCCAACGACGTACATAACGCCTTATCATTAGCGTATAACAACTGCCTCTCTTGTAAATTAGCATTAGCTTTAGCCTTTGCTGTAATATTATTTACATATTTAATAATTGATGCTTTAATGCTATTTAATTGAGTTGTGCTGATAGCCCTTGGAGTTCTCGCAACAGTTGCTTCACTAAAGCTTTTCAACAGACCAACAAGCAAGTCCTCATATTCTTGATCATGAACACCATATAAAGGTGCTAAGACTGTCCACCTTAGCAACCCTGCAAGTGGAGTGGTGGCTTCCATTGCAATCCCTCCCTGGGGCAACTGATGTGGCATCAATTGTGCAGCTATACATAACTTATTATTATTCATCACCCAGTTGGTAACAGTCTTTAGCAAATGTTCTGGAGGAACCTTCACATCTGCCTGTTGTGAATCAACAAAATACAATTCACTCACTGCTGTGAGAAAATTGGCAGTGAACTGTGGTGACTGCACTGGCAACTCTTCCACATTCACCAAACTATGGGGCAGCAAAATGAAATAATCCAACACTAAACTCTCACACAATTTACAACTATTTGTGGAGTTGTTCCCAAGTTGTTGCATCCAAGCGCTGGCTGCATTCAGAATATGTGATGCATTAGTGCCCAATGCAATTGACACCAATTTGCTAAGAATGCCCGAGCGTTGAGCGGCTGATGCACCGCTGAAGAGCGTCAGGAACACCGTGTTGCGATGAGCATCATTTGCATTGCCATTCAATGAGTCATAGAGCACCTCAATGAGCTGCAGCTCTTGGATGGGAGTGAATGCCGGCAGTTTGTTGCGACGACGATCCGTCTCACAGAAGACGAACTCCGCCATCAGGTCCAGTGCTAGGTCCATTTGTTTTATACTTGGTGATCGCACGTTCAAGATATTTCCTATTTGAAAAGGATTTGATTAGATACTAAATATAAGAAACAATTGTTTTTTATGTACCTATCCTAGATAATGCTTCACTGGCACATTTTGGAAATTCCATTTTACGGAGAGACGCCTTCGTTTCTCCTTGAGGTTCACCCATTTTTGTAACACTATTACGCTTAACAGGCGAAAACTATTTCACCGGAGATTATTGTTTTGCGTTGTTTACGTTGCGCGTGCCGGCAGTCAGCCGAGTCAGCCGCAGTCAGCCGAGTCAGCCAGTCGTGGACAGCGTCGTCAGCGAGGTCAGGCACATAACCCACATAACCTCAACTTGACAGCTTCGAAACTTTTGTAAACAGTAAAATGTAAAGATTTAAATTATGTGCAATTATTACCTCGAAAACTAACAATATCACCATCATAGTTTTAGCATGGTTCTGGCAATTGGTTTTGAAGGCAGTGCCAATAAAATCGGCGTGGGAATTGTAAAGGATGGCGTTGTTTTGGCGAATCCGAGGCGCACGTACATCACACCACCCGGAGAAGGATTTCTCCCGAAGCAAACTGCGCAGCATCATCGCACCGTGATTCTGGAAGTCCTTAAGGAAGCCCTTGATGAAGCCAAGATTCAGCCAGAAGAATTAGATGTTGTGTGTTATACCAAAGGGCCTGGGATGGGACCACCTCTTCACACCACAGCGATTGTTGCAAGAACCGTGGCTCAAATCTGGAATAAGCCCATTTTGGGAGTCAACCACTGCATTGGCCGTATCCTTGCATTTTATTTTCACGTTTCATGTGAAATAACATTTTAGCATTTTAACATTTCCTTACATATATGAACAGATATTGAAATGGGAAGATTGATCACGGGTGCAAATAATCCGACCGTGCTCTATGTTAGTGGTGGCAACACGCAGGTTATTGCCTACGCCCGAAAACGCTATCGTATCTTCGGTGAGACCATAGATATTGCAGTGGGTAATTGTCTGGACCGTTTTGCGCGAATTCTGAAGTTGTCGAACGCACCGAGTCCAGGATATAACATCGAGCAGAAGGCGAAGAATGGTAAAAAATACCTCCGTTTGCCGTATTGTGTGAAAGGCATGGATGTAAGCTTTTCGGGGATTTTGTCTTACATGGAGGCGAAAGTTTCGAAGCTTCTCGAACAAGGCTATACGCCCGAGGATCTCTGTTTTTCGTTGCAAGAGACCATCTTTGCAATGCTCGTGGAAACGACCGAACGAGCGCTTGCCCACACGAACAGTCGGGAAGTGCTCATCGTCGGCGGGGTGGGTTGCAATGAGCGCTTGCAAGAAATGATGGGGTTAATGTGCGCTGATCGAGATGCGAAACTATTTGCAACGGACGAGCGCTTCTGCATTGATAATGGTGCGATGATCGCGCATGCCGGCTGTGAGATGTTTGGAAGCGGCGTACGTATGGAGTGGAAGGATAGTTTCATTACGCAAAGATATCGAACGGATGAAGTTAGAACTGTATGGAGAGATGATTAGCAATCATATTGTTATTTATTATATGGGTTCTTAATTAAAGATATCTCTCACAGTCTAATAAGGTTTAAAGGCGCGGCGCTGTTTCAATGCCAATATCTTCTTCTTGTCCTCTTCAGCCTTTTTCCTTAGTACTGCCAGCTGATCCCTTTTCGCCTGTCGGATCTGATGCCGGTAAAAGTTCTTCAAAGTCTTCTCTTTTTTACCCTTCTCCATGAGTTTCTCATTCACTGATTCCTTCCTGGACAGTCCTGGATTTCTGCCCTTCTTTGTAACAAGAGTCCAACCTTCACCATCAGTCTCATCGCTCTTATTAGTTTTCTTCAAGGTTTCCTCTGCATCATATTCCTTAATGATTTTGAGCATTTCCTGTTCTCTGATATGCTGATTAAGGAGACCCTTATTGTATTGTGTAATATGTTTTTGCAGACCAATATCAATGCGATGCTCATTTGTTGAGAGTGGAGTTAAATATTTCACATTCAGTAGATCATGCAAACTCTTTTCTGTTGCACATACAATAAATGCATTTTTGAAGCCAGTATTTCGTGTATCGTTAAAGTTTTGAAATGTGACTGATACTACTGGTGCATGCTTAACGAATGCATTCTTAATTTCTGCTTCGTCTGCCCATGGAGGCACATTGAGCAGATACAATGTTCGCCCAATCGGCTTATCGTCCGTTTGATTGCGCGTAGAGTGTTCCTTCATGAACATCGTGTGCTTTGTTGATGTTTCATTGGAAAATGCGATTTTGATTGCTGCATGTAATAAATGTAACAAATTACATATTTGAAATAGACTTAAATAGTAGTACTCAAATATTGTATTTAAGAAATTAATAACTTTGCTAATTATTAAAATAAATCACTTACGTTTAAATCCTTGCAATTGTTTAATCATTTTGATAAATGTAGTTTATTGAAAAAACGTGCTAACGTTGTTGGTTTTGTTGTGAATAAAGTGAGGTTATAGTCACCTTCATCACCAGGCGCCATGCGCGCCAATTACAGAACAGACAGAGTTCTATACTATTTGAAACTGGCGGAGAAACGGTTAATTATTGTATTGAATATTTAATATACAGACCGCGGACATCTCCATCACGCCGCGCAAAGCCTCGCCGCGAGCCGGCTCGCCGAGGGCCAATTCGCCTCGAGGCCAGTTTGGTGTTTTTTTTACTTTTTGCGATTTTGCCCTTACAAAATGGTCCGTGTCTTCGAAACAAAGTGCGGTAGCGACGCGTACTCAACGGCTTTCGAAAGCACAGCTCTTTGGCTTTCTAATGATGTGTATTTGATTTCCGGAAGTTGAACAGTTTCGCCACAAAACGACATTGAAAATTTGGTGTT
This sequence comes from Myllaena sp. GC000078, assembly GCA_030264135.1. Taxonomy (NCBI): domain Eukaryota; kingdom Metazoa; phylum Arthropoda; class Insecta; order Coleoptera; family Staphylinidae; genus Myllaena; species Myllaena sp. GC000078. The sequence continues at coordinate 10,092 of JARJDR010000716.1, forward strand.
ATTTTGACTTTTTGTGATTTTGCCCTTACAAAATGACCCATATCCTCGAAACAAAGGGCCGTAGCGACGCGTACTTTACGGCGTTGGAAAGCACAGCTCTTTGGCTACCTAATGAGGTGTAATTGAATTCCAGAAGTTGAATAGTTTCGCCACAAATCGACATGGAAAATTTGGTGTTTTTTGCGATTCGCGGTCACTCACTGACGCACTCTCACACCGTATATGTGAGACGGAAACAAATTAATGTGAATAAAATCATTGCGTTTATCAAATGCACCGCATTAGATAGCCAGAAAGCTGCGCTTTTCAACGCCGTTGAATAGACGTTGCTATACCTCCCTTCGTTTCTATGATATGGGGCATTTCGTAAGGGCAAAATCACAAAAAGTCAAAAAAAAATCACAAAATTTTCAATGTCGATTTGTGGCGAAACTGTTCATCTTCCAGAAATCATATACACCTCGTTAGATAGCCAGAGAGCTGCGCTTTCCAACGCCGTTAAGTACGCGTCACTGCCGTCCTTCGTTTTGAAGATATCGGCTATTTTGTAAGGGCAAAATCGTAAAAAGTCAAAAAAACACCAAATTTTCAATGTCGATTTGTGGCGAAATTATTCCACCTCCGAAAATCAAATTTACCTCATTAGATAGCCAAAGAGCTGCGCTTTGACCAATATAAAATATCAATCAATTTATCAATCAATGTTCAATTAAATAAATCTAAAGACCTGAAGTAGCCCGAAACATGTCGTTTCAACAAATAAATGAAGGGAAATACATTAATTAATAATAATTTGAATTCCCGTATGGAGGAACCAATGTATTGTATTGATTTATGTAC
>JARJDR010000717.1:0-26193 GCA_030264135.1 Myllaena sp. GC000078
AACCCCCAACCCAACCCAACCCCACCCCACCCCACCCCCCCCCCCCCCACCCCCCCCCCCCCATCCCCCCCCCCCCCCCCCCCCCCTCCCCCCACCAATACTAAAAACCACTCGTTTTTTTTTCCCTTTTTTGTCGTAGTGACGCACCGCCCACCGGGGGGGGGGGGCCCCCTAACCCAAAGCGGGAAAAAAAAGAAAGAGTTATTTAAAGGTGGGGGGGGGGGGGGGGGGGGGGGGGGGGGGGGGGTTTGGTTGGTTGGGTGGATGGATGGGTGGCGTTTTGTTTTAGTTTTTCGTACGTTCGAGCGGTCTCGGTCTCGCTTTCGGCATTCAGCGAAGGAAGGCTTCGCGAGCGTGTCACTGTGTCTCGCTAGTGAAATTCCGGACGAGTCCACGAAAGGATTGTCGCGCACTGCCACATGGCTTCTCTTCGTCATTCGACAATCACGTCCGCAGCAGCAGCAGCAGCCGGCGACGGCGACGGCGACGAATTACAGCATTTCCGACAACACACACCGCGTGCGCGCGCGTGAGCACCGAGCACGGAGCGGGGGCCCCAGCGCACCACACCACACAGCAGACGCGAGCGAGCGCGTACCCAGGCGGCGGGCGACTGCCGCAACACAACCGCGACCAACCGCGGCGACAGCACACAAAACACGCGCCCGCCGCGATCTCTCCTTCGGGCACGCGCGCGCAACAGCCAGCAGCAGCAAGCAGGCAGCGGACGGACGGATGGAATCGCGCGAATCGGCTACATCACGTGCCTCTACGGTCTATCCCCCCAGCTGCAGGCAGGCAGGCAGGCAGGCACACACGTTGACTTCGAAACAAATGAAACCACCAGCCAACGTTTCGTTGATGCTGCTGCTGCTGCTGCTGATGGATGGATGGTTGGTGTGTACACGATTCGCGTACGCGACTAAATCAATTGGGTGAGCCCAACGAAATTAGTAACTCGCGACGACGCGCGCTCGTGCTCCCGTGCAACGGCGCGACCGAACTAAACTAAGCGCAACTATGCGCGGGCGCGCGCGCGCGCGCTTGACGTCGGCGGCGCGGTAACTCCACGACGACGGCGACGGCGTCAACACAGTGTGTATCGGCACGTTCGCTACGAAAGCGCAGCGGCCAAGCAGCAAGGCAGCGTCGCACGTCGTCGACGTGTAGACATCGTCGTCGACATCCACCACATCGGACATCGAACATCGAACACATCGCGAGTAAGAGAAATCGCGCGTTGGCGGCGCCAGCGTGCGCGACTAGTGCAACATGCATACATGCGTGTGTTTCGAGGCGCGCGAGGCCCGCGTCGCGCGGTCGTCGGTCGGGTCGGTCGAGTCGCGTTGGGCACGCGCATGCAAGCGTGCGTGCGCGCTCAACTGTGCGGTGCGATGCTTGGCTTTTTGGCGCGGGCGCCCGTTTTTCAGGTGATCCATACACTCGAGCCGCGAATCGCTTCGCCAGCCGCCGCGCGCCGCAGTGAGCGGTAAGTTATGTTATTATGCGCACCGTAACGACACACGTGTGGCGCGCGCGCGCGCGCCGAGCGAGTGTAATTATGCTAGGTACAAAGGGCAGCGGGGATGCGGACTTGTTGCGCCGCCGCCGCCGCGTGCCACACCAACGCGAATATTTCGGGCATACGCGTTTCGCGCGTGGGATGCACATTGACGTTACCGGTGCCCTTTTCGTTCGCCGGGTTATTTTTGGGCATGCGAAAATAATATCAAACATTCAATAAAAAGACGCCCGTCTTATTTCGAATTCGAAACGCTTCGTGTGCATTTCGCCAAATTGATTCATGGTTAGGCGCTGGCGATGCCATATTTGGCAAACACCATAATTTCGTGCCAAAAAAAAATGAACCCGTGTATAAATTGCTCAAAGTCCTTAAATTCATGCGTCGAAGGCAATTTGTATGCGCCGCCAATATGCGCTCACTATTATCATGCCAAGTGTGATAATTTTTTATTCGCCAACACAACTCCTGGACGTGAAGGGCTATTTTTAGTTACACACACGCATACACGCGCGCATAAACACTTAATTCAATCGGCAAACTTTCCGAGTGGGTTCGTAACAACTTCTCTCGCCGAAACTTCTTCCCTGTGCAACATCTATCAATTTCGCAATTTACGTGGTATGAAATCGTTGCGCGCAATAAATCATCCCCCTCAACCCCGTGAGATGCGCGCGCTACAAGTGCCCAGCGAAAAACTGCATTAAGTTTGTCAAAACTTCGCGATCGCTGCGCGCAGGCAGGTAGTGCATCATTCGGTCGGGCGAATTTTTGGCACACGCGCCGCAATTTGTCACGGCCGATGCACGTGCGCACATCGCCAAAGAGCATAATCGTCGGTCAAGGAGGAAATGCGGCGAGCGTGTGCGATGTTATGCGAACAGCCTTGTCCAGCGAAGTGCAATTACAAATTGGTAGATTTGAGTGAGAAAGAGAAGGGGGGGGGGCGTACTCACTTATGTGCAACACTTCGTGCAACAGCTTTAAATGATCGAAATTCATTTCATCGTATCGACACACAGACGACGAGAATTTCTTATTCATAGCGTCCGCCAGCGGAAGCCGTGCGATTTTTGTTTTAGGGCCCCGGATTGTTTTGCTTTTTGCCCGATTTGCTCGGTTAGTATTCACCTAGAAAAACGACAATACATCATAGATATAAGTTATAATGTAATAGGGCAGTTGGGCAGTTGGAAAAAGAGAGGATTGATGCACAGAGCGCGGCGATAATGTGGATGGGAGTGCGGTGTCTCGCTGATAACCCGCGCGCGTTATCCGTCCGACTAATCGATGCAATTCGATAAGCGGCGATTCCTATACGATTGCTTGTTATGAAAACAAACCAAAACTCGCACCGAAATGTTGATCGCGATGATGATGACGATGATGAGCAATTTACCTGTGCGGCAAACACTGACAAGATTTCGCGATAGCGCTGACAGCAGCAGCGAGCAAGTTGCACGCGCGTTGCCCATCGAACCCGGTGCGTGCGCACGAGATGCAAGTGCTACCGACCGACTGGCGCGCGAGCGCCGCCGCCGCCGCCGCGTACTTCCTTCCCCTTTCATTATCACCGCGCGGCCAAATGTAATATTCGTGTAAATGGGTAATTTAATACTTGCCAACTTTGTGCCTGCTTATATCGTTTCGGAAACGTGTGTCTAGATGTGCATGTGTATAGCGGTGTACACTTATTAGTCACGCAAGTGAACTTCAAGATGTCGCAGACGGCGGACGACACGCAGAGGACAAGCACGAAAAAGAAAAACACAAGAACGCGGTCGTGCTTCGGTGCACGACGAAAAAGAGAAGAATCGACTTTTTCCAATAGACAATGTGCTAATCCGCTCGTCCGATGATTAATGGGTCACGAAACGGATGACATAAATACGGCGGGGAAGATTAATTAAATTTCAATAATCGATTGCATTTTTAGTAACGGCCCATCGTGTGGCCAAAAATATATTATTAGCCTAGATCAATTACGGCACGCCATTGCTAACGATGAAAAATAACTTGTTTGAACGCAATTGAGGTCGCAAGATTCCTCATTGTCCGCGCATCAATTATGTAATGCCGGTGCGGGTGCGTAATTTAATTAATTCGACTCAACATGATTAAGATCTGGCAAATGTGGACATTTGTAATGACTAATGACACTTGTGTGCATTGCTGAATGAAAATTGATAGCAATCACTCAATTGGCGAAGTGCTGCAAACTTGAGTGCCAAGGTCAGATGCATCAATCTGTACGAAAAAAGGATGCGCGAAGTGCAATTGAAAAATGTTCACGCTGAAACGTTTTCTTCCGCGGAGTGCACAAAACGTAAACTTATGTGGGGGGTTGTGGGGCGTGGGTAGTGGGGTGGCGTATCAAACAATACTTACAATTGAGCGACGATGACAATTGCCGCAAATAGTTTCGGGACACCTTCATCATACCCCACTTTTCGGCCCACCCCCCGCAAAGAAAGTGTGAGAGCGTCCGCCAGCCGTTTGTGGCTTTTTTTCTCCTCGCTTTTTGTTACGTGCGCAACTTTGCCAACTAAGCAAAATCGTCGTCGTCGCCTCGACGGTCGTTTAGCGAGTGCGAAATGAATTAGAACTATGCGTTTAGCATTCACACTCACGCATCGGAAGCGCGTTTAGGACGACGGGCGTTGCGTTAATATTCCCAACTTGCAATTTGACTGGTTACTGGTTGCGCTTCTTCGTTGGGGGAGAGCACCGTTTTCTTCTTGTCGCTCGCTCTTCTTCCGCTTCGTCTTCGGCGCGCGCGGGCGAATGCGTCGATTCGGCACGCCACAAAGCTAATCGAACGGGCCGGCCGTATCGTTTCGTTATTATAAGTAATGCCGCCGGCCGGCGGGCCGGTCAACGGGCGCGCGGTGTGCGCGCGCGCGCACAGTTTCGACACTCAAGGAGGGGGCGGCGGTGGTGGTTTATGTGTGTGTGTCGCTGTCGTGCGCATTCGAAACACCGTTTAATTACGAAGTCGACTGTAGTAATTACATTTACAATTACCAAAGAGCATGCTTTTAATCTATCTACGTTAATTATCAGCGTACTTCATTTGTATGTGTTGCGGCAAGCCAGGCAGTGCGTGTAGGGCAAAAATATACAAACGACAGAGTCGCATTGCGCGTTGGCGGCCGATGGTGATGGGTGCAGTGGCACACGCGAAGGCGCCGGGCGCCGCCAGGCGCCAACCCGGCCCTGCGCTCTCCTCATGCAGTTAAAGAAAAGTAGAACAATATACATAAATACATAACCATAAATATAAATGGGTATAAAGGACAGTGATAAAATAGATGTACTTTCTTTGTATGAATTGTATGCTCGTTTTGTAATTACCATTCGAATTTCATTGTTTCGTGCCGACGGCTATTCTCGCCCGCGCTGCCGTCTCGACGCCCCGTCGTCCATCTCCGCGGCGCGCACTTCCTTCCCCACCGTTTCCCTCCATTTGCCACGTCTTCTTCTTCTTTGCTCCCACCACCAACGCCAACGCCAACGCCGCCGCTTTGAAATTCTATAATTGTATATCAAATTTCACCATGCGATAATCCAATTTGTAATTGAATAAACTACTCATTAAGTTCTCAATTTCAATTAGTCGTAATCGCGGGCGCGCGGGCGCACAGCCGTACGAAATGCGTCGGGCAAGGGCGGGGAGGAGCAGGCGTAATGACGCCCTCGCCATTGACATTACGCGCAAATACGTCTCCGCGAGCGCCATTCGATATTTATGATGCCCGACAGTCCCCCCACAACCCAACCGCCACGCCGCCGCGCATAATTTTAGCGCTCCGAATCAATTAATCGCACGAGATGCCGAGATGCGGCGGCCGGCGCCCCGCACGCACGTGTATCGAATAGCGAATTGCATAATTGTGCGCGTCAAACGCACCCATTGCTCGGAAGAGTTTTTGCGCGTTCGTCCATAATAACATTCAAATCGAAATACGCTGGCCGCTGGCCTGCTAAATAAAGTTATATTCGAAGAAGAATAGATTAACCCAACTGTGGATATAATGTCAAGGATATACACGCACGCAACGCGTATTGTTCAATCTCAAACAAATTGTTGCATATGTAATTCATTTGCTTTGGCCCGTCATGAATTTAGAGCGTAATTGCAATTTTAAATCGAGATTGGCGAATTGCATACGAGTATGCAAACTGAGAAAAGTACCCTTCAAGACAGATTGCTCCATAACAGGTAAATTTGTTCGTGAATACATATGATGTATGTACTTTTTGTTATCAACAACAGTAAACATAGATACAAAGTACTGCAAAAACACAATCATTACAATGATACATTATCATAATGTAAAAAAAATTAAATATTTCAAACCTACATAATTATGTCAGTTTTAAACAATATATTTCTTGCAATTAACACAAATTCATTACTTGTTCGATTTATATAGATATCCAAATCAACTGATTGTGAGGGTAAACTTCTTAGAATGCTTGCCTCATGGTTATGTCGCGTAATTCACAAATACCAGTAAGGTAATGTGAGGTAAGATCGAAGCGGTTTTTGCTAAGTTCAACTTTAACATTATAGATTTTTTTATTATGTTTGAAATATTTGCCCCAACTTGGCATTGTCGTACACGTGCAGTTAATTCTCTATAATTTCCACTAACAGAAATCACAATTTAAATTGAATAGAGTACCCTTAATTCACAGATTAAAAATACGTGACACAGGTGATGCGAACGCCCCGTGTGAATGGGGCAAGATTGTTAGCGGTCAATTCAAACTAATTCAAAGCTATATTCTCACATTACGATGCCAAATCTGAATTCTGACGTTGTCATTTACAAAATGTTTTAAACTATTAAATTCTGTGATTTAATTTCAAAGTTACATCCGTAGTACAAATATTGTTCTGGTAGAATTTATATTTTTCCCGGCGTTTTATAAAAAGGACGAAGGGGTAGGTATCAAAAAATGTGCCGCCGCCCACTCGACACCGTACACAGCGGCAGAATAAAGTAAAAATACCACCTCCGACATTTTATCCTTTCAACTCGTTTCCTAATCTAATTTCTCATCGTTTGCTTTGTCTTAACATTCGCCGGTTCGCCCTTGACTCGTCCTACTGCGCAGTGCGGCGGCCAGCGCGGCGTTACCATATTATTTCGATTCGTCTCTTCATACGCGTAGTGTGCGGCTGCTTTTGACAGCAATTATTTCTCATCGTCGCGCAAAACAAAACATAATGAAAGGACAATAGATGCGCGTGGGGGGGACAGCGAACCAGCAGGTGAGTCCTTGTTTTTATTTTCGAATTAAAATAGGTAAAAATACACCAACATTGCCGCACAATGCGATTGGATTGATAATCGGCAATCAATTAGTCGCTCGAATGTTAGATTAAATCACTAACCTGTTTTTCTTCTCGTCCCCCAGAGCACCGGCGGCGAGGCGTTGCTGATGGGAACAGCCAGCTTGAATTTGTGTCTCCGCTCTGTGAACAAAACAAGACGCCAACAATTAAACCGAGATGTTTGCGCGTACACACACACACACACACAAAAACATGCACCCATATGCGCACATGGAAAAGCGGCGTGAATAATAAAACTTATACGGCGATTACGCACACCATCGCCATCGTCGGCGGCGGCGGCGGCGGTGGCGGCGCGCTGTCATTATACATGTTATTATCGAGCGCGCGCGTCACGCGGAAATAAATGAAAATTGCGCGCCGCGGAAACCACCGAGATGCAAAAACACATACGCGCCAACAACGACGAACAATAAACGATCGATCAACAACTGTCAAGCGAGTGTTAAATTAAGTTTTATAATTACACGCGCCGACATGAGATGTGCACAAGGCGCAAATAATTACGCAGCGATCAACAATCAAATGTAATTCGTTCCCGTGCAGTCTCGCATTTTTCTCGCTGTTAATTAACTTTCGATGATGCTCTCCATGCAATCATTAACGGGGTGCATTCGATCATGCTCCAATTATCAAGCGCTTTTGATTAAGCAAATTATCCGAAATTTAAAATTCATGGAGGGTAATACTAGGTAGGCATGCTGGGAGAGATAATTGGATACGCTGAAATTTTTGGGAAGTGCCTTCTGGATGAAAACGATAACGACTAGACCCACAAGGGTTTGAAACAATATTTTTGGTTACTTTGGATTAGGATCCACTCAAAAATAACGAACTTATCAACAGCGGCCACATTCCAAAGGGTAACATATACGAAACAGTGTTATGTAGAGTGCTACGGAATCCACCCCCGTAACGCTTTACATAAATTTAATTCCTGATAATCTTATTACGCATTCTCTGAGTCGACATTTTATAATCACATTTAGAGCAAACACGTTTGGATTAAATGAAAACCTTAACAATCCTAATGGAAACTCTACTCAAGCCCATCTGGGTGGAAGTCCCGCACATGTCGACGTGCTTTCGCAACAGGTCGGCGAATGCACCCTTTCCGCGCACAGCGCCACAAGAATTCGAGACACTCGCACGTGTTCGCTAATAGGCGCTCGCACACCAAACAAACCGAATTGCACTGCACGGGTTGCCTTTTGTATTCACTGTGGCGCGTGCGGGAAATGTGAGCAATGCACAATGGGGGCGACCGCAAATAAACACCATTAAAAACACGCACGAGCACACAAATATGAAAACTTGCACAACATGAAGGCTAAGTGCGTTGCCAATTTGCAACGCGCCACCAACGCTACTCACCCATGCTTCTTCCTCTTTCCGGCGTTGTGCGACGATATGAATGAGAAAGGTTTTAGCTTGCGGCAGTGGCGTCGCTATCCATCATGCGACGAGGTCATCTCTGCACAAAAGACAGAGGGCACAAGTTGAATGTCGAATTTGACGCCAGAGCGGAAATTTTTGATGAAACAATCAGTGAATGTGTTTATTTCGATGAGTATGCTGCACAGGTTATATCCGGTAATCACTAATCAATTCCGCGGAAACCGCTGATCGATCACAATTAAATGCTATTTAGCGCATTATTGTTTTTGCGAATGCTGATTGCGTCGCCTCGTTTCACTGCGCATCAATCAGTTTTATAGAGCTGGACAGATGGATTCCGGTAATAATTCATGGCGACGTTGATGAATGGCGCATAATATCCGTGCGGCTCGTCATCAGCATCATCATCATCATCATCCAAAAAGATTTCGCCGCATAATTGCGCAATAATAATAATATCACATACGCGATGGTATTATGTGTGCTGTGCGCATCCACGGTGTTATCGTTGCTGCGGCGATAAACATCGCGTTCGCTGTTTGGATTCTACCCGAAACCGGAATTTAATCGTGTAATCGCGCGCTGACTGATAGTGCGCAGAAAACAATCATAATATGTGAGTGTGTGCCGAGTCGGCCGACACATGAACGAAGCAACAATGTGATATGTAATGTGTCATACCTAGGTAGTACGTGGCGCACCGACATTGTTATTAAACAAATAATGCGTATAATACTACCTACTTATCAAACGCGCCCGATGCGTAGTGTGTGTGTGGTCAGAGGTGAGAGAAAACGCATGGAAAATACATTGGGGTACCCAAAAGTTTTCAAAAGATTTTCTGCTATGCGCGCTGTTCGATTATGTCGCTACTAATCGTTTAACCACTTGTCCTCCTCAGTCAGTGTGCCAGGCGGGGTTGATGTGAAACGTTTCGTTTATCCGCAGTGATTTTTGATAAGAACTGTTATGTCCTGCCGTCTCTTCCACGTCGGCGAAACGCTCTCCCTTGGGGTTCCTTTTGGAGTTGTGAGAATACAAAAAGTCACTAGGGGTTATGAAGAAGGGTGCGTATGTTAGATAAATAAGATTTGAACGCTGATGAAGTAAATCTATTGTTCTAATTAGCGCATCTTCACTGTCCATTGTTCTAATTTGCAAATCAGCAAAGGAGAAATAATTATATTATATTACTTGATGGATATTATGTTACATATGAATGGTTATCATAAGTTATGATATGACATTGTTTTAGAATAATATAAATAGGCGTTCCTGCAGTGAAAAGATTTAGTCCAAGTTGTAGTACGAACAAGTAACGATCATAGAATCTTACGTTGACAAGTAAATTTGAATAAAATCATATTGAGTTGATAAAAATAAGTGCTACAGCTAAATCACCAACTAAATCATTGGAATTCGGGCTCTTCCATTGACAAACTTCGCTAGTCTTGTACGACGTTTGTGACGGTGTTGCAAGTCACCCTGTATAATCGTTCATCGTTGGGCTAGTGGTTATTAACTCGTGGAGCAAGACAACCATGCTGTTTCTTGCTTTGTAAGTGGTCACCGAAATGGCGATGTGGTCTGCGTTCTCGAATGGCGCATCGCCGATCTTCACGCACGGGCTGGTTGATTTTTGGGACCATTTCATCTGTTCGAGAACTTGATGGATGTTCAGAATGCACTTGATCATCAACCACAATTTCACCATTTAAAAAGGGGTTTGACTCATTGCGTTATTCTTGTGAGTGGTTTGAAGGGCTTCCTATGCTTTCTTCCCGAAGCAAAATTTTACAGCCACAGCTCTTTTTTACCTAAACAGCTTTTGCAAAAAAACAACGCTGCGTGTAAAGAGAATCTGCCACAATGCCGTTTGGAATAATCATTGAGAACAAATAGATAAACCAACTAGTAAAGGCGGAATCGAGTAAAGTATACAACAAAAACTGTACGCGCAGCAGCATAATTTTTGAAACTTTTGGATACCCCTATGTATGTTGAACACCATTCGTCGCGGCGTGACGACAATCGCTCGCGAAGAAGACGCTGACAATAAATTCTCAACTGCTAGAATACGTGCTTCCCTCTACCACGCGATAGCAGGAAGCGCACTCACAGCACGACGGGTGCTATGCGCGCGGACGGATCGAATTGCGCCGCACGAAGGACGAGCTAATTAGATGCAATTAGACGAAACGCGCACCTATACCCGTTGCTGAATGCGCCAACATAACGATGGTAACCAAACGTGTGTTTGGCGAAATTACGTATTTGAAATGCAGACAATTTGGAATTTCTTTTGGCAATTCCAAAAAATGCGCAAGAACAATGATGATTGATTCAATGGATGAGCGCTGAAAATACACAAACAGAAAAATAATACTCTCGTGCGCTAACAACAAAATATTGGAAATAATTAATTGCTTTGCCGCTGACGATGATGGTGCCCAAGATTAATTGCCTGCCGGGCAATTACAGCGCGGGCATCTGCGGGCACGGACGGAGCAAGTGCGTGGGCGAAGGCACGTGGACGCGTGTGCGTGCTTTCATTGATTGCATTGCGGGTTAATAGGATAAGTACGCGAACAAACATAAACAAATCTTCATTAACAAAAAAAGCAATATTGCGGTGACGACACTCTTGCCGGCGCCGGCGCCACTCCGACACCGCGCTGCACAATTGGATAGAAAGTAGAAAAAAATCGATTCAACCTAAAAAAATCCTCATTTTACATGCATTAGTGCTGCGAATATTCGTAGAAAGTGTTAATAATATACTGGCATGCATGACAAAATCCTAAACTATATTTGCCACCGCACGACAAATGCCATGCCGTCCGCGTCCGCCGCGCACGAGACGGAGAACAAATTATTCGCGAAATTCGGAATATCGCGCGATGACGCTCGAACCAACCAACATTTATTATTAACTATATGCATAGATAAATAAGCCACGCACACATTTCAAAGCGATATTTATATAAGAGGTGGGCAACCCCCGGCCCGCGGGCCACGAGAGGATTTTGACCGGGCTGCGCATGCTCTCGAACACGCTCAATCCGGCCCACAATTGCAAAAAGAATTCCCGGCTTTGATTTATACTAAACTAGCAATATTTACTTGAGTCAATAATCGTGGTGTGCACCATGTTGGCGGCTTTGGTTTTTTTTTTTGTGATTTAAACAAACTTCACTCACGGGCAATCGTGGCGCAAGATCCTTCACTTTAAATCGTGGCACGTCGCATCACTTTCGTGAAATATTGCATTTTTCAACGCATACGCACGCAGGCGCACATCGCAGAGATATATTTTCCGCAAACAACAGCACAATAAAAACGAATTTACGACGGATGAAGAATGTCACGTTCCATTATCATTAAAGTCGTAATGTGATGCACATACGCGAGACGTTCCGAGACGCGCGCGGGCAGTACTAATTTAATAACACCGTTGGATGGATGGATGGATGGATGGCTGGCGCGTTCGGCGATGAAATTGCGCCGACGCGAAGTGATTTCAACTCATTCGGTGCGCGAATTCACGAAACGCAAATCAACCAGCCCAACAGTTGTGTTGTGCGCTTTGTGCTCGCCGCTTGAATAGACGAGCCAGCGCGGCGCAATTTTCAGTTGTAGTGCGCCCCCCAAGGACACTAATAATTACTATTTTTATTCTATAAATATACTATGCTTTGCTATAAATAAATACTGATGCATAAATTCTTGCTTCTGGTTTTAGTTCTTCACCAAATGCACAATTTCTAAGCTATCATTCCTTGCTGTATATTAAATCAAATGTGTTTACAGTTGAATACTGTGGCTACCAAAAAAAAAACATATTATACTTATTTGAAATTTCAATGCGATAACATTATATATGGAAGAAATAACGACGCAACCGTTATCACACACATTGTATGTACATACATACACGTCGAGCGATTATACTAATATGAAGCGTAATCACCAAAATTATCGTCGCATTCAAAATATTTGAAATTCACGATAAAGCGGCGCGCGGACGATGTTGAAGTGCTCGTATTGTGGGCGCGAAATAATTTTTCCACAATGCCCCGAGACCAAGGGAAGACTTCGGCATGCAATTCAATTCAAATTGCTTCCCGTGCGCAGCGATTCGAGAGCATATTGGCGATGGAAGCCGTAATGGCATCATTTGAATTTCCCCGCGGCACTCTGGTTATCCCGCCCGCAGGTGCATGCGACGATAGATTTATGTATGAAAATGAATTGCATTGGCCATTTATTATTGTTTTATTAACCTAATTCGCTTATGTGATTTGGATGTAATGCGCACATGTGTTATCGCACGCGGCAATGTTACTCAATTTGTGTACGGACTCAAATAATGATGGAAATGAATTCATTTTCTCCTTCCTGCAGCCCGAGAGCGATGTACATACCTAATGATTTAGCCACGTGGATGGAAGTGACCAAGATAATAGAAAACAACTTGTTGCCGTGTAATATTTAATTCAAATGTCACGAACGCGAGCGGACTAGAATTTCAGTCAACATATTGCGAAACATCCCAGCGTCCCAAGTGTCGGACAAATTATGTAAATAAGACACGCCTTTTTTCGTCGTCGGCGGAGAGGATCACCCTTTTTTGGCGTAATTCGCATCAATTTCATCGCAAAGTTTGCGCGTAATGCGATTAGTTGCGGCGCAACGCCGCCGATGCGCGTGCGTGCCATTCATTAATAATTCCACGAACGGTTGAATGACACAAAACAAACGAGATGAGCGCACACGGCGCATACACACAACACACAACCAACAACAAAAAAGGTGATAGTTTGACGTTCACTCACCCTACGTGGAACAACAGCCGCTGCCGCAGGAGGGAGAGTACGAGTACGTTATGGCCAATGCATGAATGGACCCAAACAAGTTCATGTTCTGAGAGGAAGTGTATGCGTGCGCGTGTGCACTTTATGACGACGGTGACCACTTCGAAGGTGATCGTCTACGTGTGGCGCGGATACCCTCGCACTCCGACGAGGTGGTAAACGGTAAATGCATCACCGTGTTTTCACGTGGTCTTCACGTGACCGGCCGCGATTTTTTTGCTTTCTTTCTGTGTTCGCTCCGCGCGCGCGCCTCCAACTTCTTCGTCCACCGGCCAGACGCGCACTGCTGTGCTGCCGTGCACCAACGAAAAGGTGTACCACAGCGAAGAAACGTTATTCCTCCTCCTCCTCCTCGCCCTTCCTGCAAGCCGCCGCGCGCCAAGCAACAGAAAGAGTGATACGCGCGCGCATGTGTTTCGGCACGATCAAGGCAATGCCTCGACGACGACGACGACGACGACGGCGACGACGACGACGGCGACGACCACAAAACGATTGGAGAGGAGGACAGCGATGCGGCGCGATCGTGAGCGATGCGAAAAACCACGACAAGCGGCAGCGGCGGCGGTGGCGGCGGCGGCTTATCGACGTCGCGCACTGCCTACCTCCCGCCCTTCCCGCCTTCCTGCTGCCCGCGCGCTCTATCACAGCGTATGCTAATGCTAAAGCAAACTGGCGAACGCGCGCGCTACCAGGCCACCACCACCACCGCCACCGCCGCCGCCGCCGCCGCCAACGCAGGACATATCATTACTTGCGCGCCTGCGAAATATGATGGCGTGCGACACAAATCCAGCTGACGGGAAAGTTTTGCAAGGCGCAACTCGATGGAGATGCGTCATTCCAGCGTCGTCTCCAGCATCGTAATGGCATTTGCTGCTGCTGCTGGCGCGGCACGGCGCGGCGGCGGGTTTGTAATCAATTTGTATGCTGTAACGACCCGGCGGCGGCGGCGGCGCGCGCCCATGCAGGCGTCCTTGTTCGATTCGCGTTTACGTTTCGGTATAATACATTATACATAATAATTGGCGTTGTTTTCTTGTGCTATACGTCACCAGCACAATAAACGAGCAATAATAATGCGCACCACCCACGCACGGGCCGCACGGCGGATGGTATCACGGAGGGCAATCATGCGCGTTGATCGCGATTTTATAGTTTTAATGGTCGAAATAAAAAACAGGCCTGGGAGGGCACTCGTTTATCGATTCGCGGTGGCGCGGCGTTGGCGTTGGCGCAACGTCGCTCTCGCGGAAGACGGATAGGGATGGAAGGAAGACATCCGGGAATCGTGTAACAGGATATTGCAACGATGCGCGATGGAAGCGCAGCAGCCGCGTTTTCCGCGGGAAACCCGAGAAGTCGTTATTTATTCACCGGCAACGATGTGAATGACATACGAATGGCGGTGCGCATTGCTGGGATCGGATGAGTTGGAGAATTACAACGAAATGCATTATTTGCTAATAAAAATACCTAGCTTCCTAAACATTATGATGTCTCACAAAAGCGATGTATGTGGCGTTCGGCGAGCAACAAGTGGCCGGTGTGTCTAGCAAAATACCGCGCTACGCGTGCCATGTAATTGCTGCTGTATATTAAATTACGTCCGAACTGTACGAGCATAGTGCCATAAATATTAATAATGATTTAATAGAATTACTGGCCATCAGGCATCACAGTGAAACTTTACTTTCATGACTGCCATTTGTTTTTACATACCGTATTTGACGGACTATAAGACGCACCGGTGTATAAAGTGCATTTTAGCTCCAAAATTTCCAAATCTTTTCTTTGCTTCTGACATTTTTGAGGAGAAATAAAGTCAATGCATGGAGATTAAATACATTTTCAAAAAAAATTGTAACAAATATTTTCTGGCTTTTGCTTGTATTTCTTATAATTTAAGATGTCAACAGTAAGATCTTTCTTTTTTTAATTCATTATTTTAAAAAGGCACATGAGCCGGTTGACGCCGATTGTCAAACTTTGCGCAGCAAAATAATTTCTCGAACAACGTTGTTGAATTAGCATTCTTAATAAAATTGATGTTTATGCACCAGTAAATGGTACATGTAAGGAAAAGTTAAGTTAGGCTGGAGATGCCACCTGAAAACCGATACCATCGTTGTATAAGACGCACCCCATTTTCAAACCCAATATTTTTGAAATAAAAGTGCGTCTTATAGTCCGTCAAATACGGTATTATTAAATCAGCAATAGCAAAAAAAATTCCTTAAATTTCGTGCGTTTATCAATAGGTATACGTTGTTGAAATTGCTTCGTATGCATTTCGGGAGTGTCTAACCAAACGCATACGATTTTTACGTATGTAATATTTGCGATCAGAAATTTAAATCCTCCAACAGTACACACAGGGACATCTGGTGACGCTAGGTATAAACTGATAAATGATTGATTCTTATCTCGTTTAAAAAAAATTGTTCATAGCATTGATACTACAAAATTTACTAGTGGCGGTTCTCACTGCCTTGCAGATACACATTCCCATCTTCACCGCATCCATGGGTACCAGTCCGGCGCCCATCACGTTTACTGGACGCTATCCGATACTTCCAATGTGATTGAAGGATTTGCCGCCTGCCCTTTATGTAACGCTGATCAGCAAGGCTAACGCGAAACATGCGGAAAAGATGGCAAAGAAAGGAGGTGAGCTAAAGGCGGCGGATGTTGCTGAAGTAGAATCGATTGACACCGTAGTGTCCAATGTTGCCGAGCGAATGATTGATCAAATGCTTGCGCATGGCCGGAAGGCGCTTCGCAATACTGTTGCGGAAAGGTATATATGGTTCGTGACAAGGTGCTATCCAGACTCGGCCCATTGTTGGATGTTGGGGGCGATGGTAAAGTTTTGCAAAAGGTTGAACAAGAGGAACTGGCTACTGCTGATGCTGCTGAGGCTGCCATTGCGACAACTGAAGACAAGGATGACGAGGAAGAGGAGGAAGACAAGGAGGAAGGGGATGACGACACCACCATCACTATAGTTGAGGAATATGACGAGTTGGTCGTTATTCAATCCGACCAGGAGTGTTAAACAACACATTGCAAATTAGCAATAGAAAAATGCATGTTATTTTAACGAATGAAATAAAGAATCCCTTTTTGGTCCGTGTGAATCACATTCAGGTAACAATTAAGTCTACCATGTCTCCTCCTTACATCTGACTAATTGTGAGTCTCGCTTGACAGTTCAGCAACCATCGTTCACTTCGCAGACAATTACAACTCTAATTAGATCTTTCCACATTGTTACGGAAATTTCGCACGTTTGCATTTCAGTAGCACAAGTATTCCGTTAGAGTGCCATCAGTAACACCAACCAAAAGTATCTTGTGTATCACAACGTTAAGTTAATACCCCGTATAAACGAGGTAATATAATAAATGAACTTTTATATAAACGTACAGAGACCTCAGAAAGCTAAGACTCGGTATAAGACCAAAGGCTGCACTAGGCAGTCACATCACTTTGCGTCAAGCGGAGCTGACGACAATTCTGATTCGGTCAACTCTAGGTTGGTTGGCTTTCGACTGTATGAGAGCTCTAGACCAGAGCCCCTATTCTATTTCATAGCGCCATCCGCTCGACCGCTAGTGCACATGACGTCATCTTGGACTGCAATGGCAAAATTCTCAAGATAACGTCGTAGCGTATAGCGCAAACGTAATAGAATAGGCACAATAGGGACAGTTAGACAATCAACAACAGGGTCAAACAGGTTCAAACGGGTATGAGTTCGAGGCCACATCTGCGTTGAGGGCACCACTCCGCCCTCTGAGGACCCTCAACTCTCGGTTGGGCTCGCAGGCCGTAGCCGCTGCTGTCAAGGGTCTAGTTACTAACTGGTTCCAGAAAGAATTCTGCACAGTATGGCGGCACGACATTTGCAGGCAAAGCTCCACCTTCCTCAAAGGGCTATCGGACATAGCTGAAACTGCACGACCTCCGGACCTCCCCAGGAGTCAACTTAGGGCTATAGTATAGTACTTTCAAGGCACTGAATAACTACCACTGCATAACTACTAACAATAAGTGCTTCGGGGTGGAACAAACGACTGAGCACATAGTCTGTAACTGCCCAGCGCTGGCAAGCATCAGACTACAGTGTTTACAAACCTCGGACAGGAACTTCAGAACAAGCACCAATAATTCTTCGAGAGAAGGAATAAACAAGGCAATGCGGCAGAGAAACCTTGATGAAAATAGACATGGATAGGGATAGGGAGTAAATATCGCCACTAGGTGTATGAGATAATCTACGATCATTGGCATATTACATAGGTACATATGTAATGATAGATTTCACGCATGAAATAATAATAATATCTTATCTAAATTCTTGAAATAGAAATTTAAAAAAAACGGCGCCCACGCATTCAATACACCGTAATTTCAGGTACATATGTGGCGACATTTTCATGACTCCTCCTCGCAAAAGCTGCACAATGATAGAGAATCACAAATGCTTACATATCTATCGGGGTCTGTCAGCAACAGCAACAACGGCAGCGGCATGTTCCATGTCATCGCCATCCACCCACGCGCATAGCCCACGCGTAGAATACGACAGCGCACCGACCACGTCGAGGCGCCGGCGCCGATCATGCGCTTTAATAAATTAAATGGCTGCGGCGCGATCGCAAAACCCACGAGGTACCTACGGACGCGCACGTGTGATTCGCGGCACAGAGAGGGAAACGCGACGAGGCGCAGCGCCTGCGCAGCGCGGCGCAACCGGAAGAAATCGCGAGCGTCGCGAGTTCGGCCACCGGCCCACCGTCGCCACCGTTCAGCCGCGCGCCGTGACGCACCGTGACGTGCGCAACGCAACACGCTCTACTCGACTGCCACCTCCTTTTCTTTCTCCTTTTCCTTCTCCTCCAAGCAATATCTTTACGCTCGCACTGCCTGCCTGCTGCCTGGCGCGCTGCTCACACTGGCTCGCACGCCGTTTTTGTGTCGTCGTCGTCCGTTCATCTTCTCCCGTCCGCACTGCCATTCTTCCCTTCTTTCTCGCAACCACTCGCGACGAACCGCATCACTCGACATCGCGCTCGCCGTTCGTGCTGTTCGCGCCCTTGCCCACCCTTGCCTTGCCGCGTCCGCCTGCGTCCGCCGCTGTTGTTCGCGGGGTTCGCGGGCGCGCGCGCGTTGGTGATGTCGTCGGGCAGCTCGGGCAGCTACCGAAGACATGAAATGTGCTGTACCTCCGTCGCTGCTCCTGCACCACCGCCACTCCGACAATAGCCTGCATTATCGTTGCGACTTTATAAATAACTGCGCGAGTCCGACGTGCCCGGGGCGGCGCGAGATGAAAACATGGGAATTGTACGCCGGCCCGCCGTACGCGAATGGTAAGTCGTTTGATCCCTCCGTACCACTTGCGATTCAAGAAATCTCGCCAGCTCAACGTGTACTGATTCATCTCTAAAGCATGCATGCTATGTTTCTCCATGTTTGGTACATATTTATATATTTTCTATCGTTCATTATACACTCAAGTATATATTTTAATTTATTATGTTAAGTTTGCTGTTTTTGGTCTCGAAAATAATTTGGTCAGCAATACGTACACGAGCTAAATGTAGTCAATACAAGTATATAGGGCAAAGTTCCGCGAGGTGTTACAAAATGCACTTGCGGGGTGTTTAATCGATATTGGCGCGTTTCAGATTCGTCCGCAGCAAACGGACACGCCGTGGGCAAGCGCACGATGGCCGATTGCAATCCCGAGCAGCAGCAGCAGCGTGCCGACAAGCTGTGCAAGTATTCGTACGCCAGCTGGTGCCCGACGTGCGACCGCGAGTCGCCGCGGCGCCGCACCAAGAGCGAGTCGTGGGAGGTATGCCGTCGCAAGGGACGCGAGCTAAAGACCTTCACGCCGAAGAAGTACGACCGCCGCTGCGAATATGAGAATCACCAGCAGCAGCAGCAGCAGCAACTGCTGCTGCTTGACGTGGACATGGCCGACTACGATGCGCACGGCACGGCGCGCTATGATCGCGTGCGCAGCAACCTGTGCGAGCTGCCCACGACGTACATCACCAACAACTGTCAGTTGAATTTCTCGCACGCGAAACCCGCACCGCCGTCCGCACACGCCGAATATTTAGACGCAAAAATCCCCCGAGATTATGAAAATTCGTACACAGTGAATTGCGATTGCAGCAGTCCACCGGCAACAACACGCTGTTGCGAGGTGATGTCTGATCACCGATACAAACGGCTGCCGCAGCCGCAGCCGCCCCTACGGCGTGTCGGCGGCCCGTCGCTACCACATCCACCCACCACGCGCATGCCGGCGCCACACGGCGTCGTCACCATCGATGCGCCGCCACTCTCGTCGCCCCCGCCGCGCTCGCCCACCACCGCCGCCCTCTCACATACGATGCCGAGGCTCTTCCGCAATGATGGCCGCTATCCGGCGCCGAACGGCCGTGACACATGCACGTTCTTTGACAAGCACTTTGACGCGAAGCAGGTGCGCGA
Organism: Myllaena sp. GC000078; assembly: GCA_030264135.1. Lineage (NCBI taxonomy): Eukaryota > Metazoa > Arthropoda > Insecta > Coleoptera > Staphylinidae > Myllaena > Myllaena sp. GC000078. The sequence goes on from JARJDR010000717.1 coordinate 19,673, forward strand.
ACGCTACACGCGCGAACTGGAGATTCTGCGCGAGAAGCTCAAAGACCTGCACAACCACAAGTACAGTCCGATCAAGCCGCCGGCGACGATCAAGAATCTCGACCGCAATCCGCGACGCAACACGACCAATGTGAAACTCGAGGACATCACGGTCATCGAGGACGTCGCCGTGCCGAAGATTGACGGCAGCGGGCGGTACCGGGTGGCAGCGTCGCTGCCGATGCCGACACCGACGCCACCGCTGAACCCGGTACCGAACCCACCGAACCCGCCGCCGCGTCAACCACGTGCCAAGGAGATTAAGGCATCAAACAAAATCACGGTGAAAGCCACCAAGTCGCGTCTGGCGAGCGCGCGCTCTTCCAAAGTCAAGTTTCGATCCTTCAAAACCCCTGCCCCAGCGCCTGCCCCTGCTATGCCGGCGGTGGCAATGAGGTACCGGTTGTATGCTCTTCACCACTTCTTCGCATCACCACCATTTTCATCGTGCCTTTTTCTGTTGCAGTGTGTCGAGCAGCAGCAGCGAGCCGAGCGATGCGGAGGCGTCCCCATCGGCAAGTCCCAAATCGCCGTGCAACGATTTTTTCTCGGAGGCGGCGTCTGGCGCATTGCGCGTGGACGCTGCGAAGGCGACCGGTCCCGTGCGCACCAAAGGTAAGAAAGAGGTGTTTGTTGCGAGGCACGCACCTTGCCATTGCCGGGTTGTTTGTTGCAGAGTGTGGCGACGCACCGATTTGGCCCGTGCGCTACAGCCTCTTCCCCAACATTCCGCCCTACCTGAAATTTAGCATGCATGATGACGAGCCGAACAAGCTGCCCTCGGGGCGGCGATACATGAAGTGGAAGCTGAGCACGATCACGCCGATCGTCGTACGCAAGACGCTGGTGAACACCGGCTTCCGTCTAGTCAGAAGTAAGTACACTTCCACGCCTCCTGCCTTCCTGCCAGCGCGTGCTTACGGGTGCGCGCTGCTTCCTTGTCCTGATAATCCTTTTCCTATCTTTTTTAGTAACCGAAGCTGACGTAGATGATGTTAAAAGTAACTACTGCTAACGACTAACAATAATAAGTAGCACACACACACGCACACACAACACGATAATATTTGTCATGCTTTTTTTAAATCTAATTGCTAATTGTAATTACAGAGTCCAACGACTGGACCGGCACGTGGGGCAAGCACATGAAGTCGCCGCTGTTCAAAACGCTAAAGTCCAACCAGAAGCTGAACCACTTCGCCGGCACGTTTCAGCTGGGCCGCAAAGATCGCTTGTGGAAGAACGTTCAGCGTTTGATGCATCGCTTTGGCAATAAAGAGTGCGTGACCACCCTAATCATTTTCCTATCCATTTGAGTGACCATGGTATTTGTGTGCAGATTTGGCTTCATACCGCAAACGTTCGTTCTGCCGCACGATCTGAAGGCGCTGAAGCAGTGCTGGGAGTGCAAGGACGGCAGCGCCGGCGAGAAGTGGATCATCAAGCCGCCGGCGTCGGCGCGCGGCGTCGGCATTCGCGTGATCAACAAATGGTCGCAGCTGCCGAAGCAGGGCGCCGTCATCGTGCAGAAGTACATCGCCGATCCGTACCTCATCAACGGCAGCAAGTTCGATCTGCGCCTCTACGTGCTGGTGACGAGCTTCAATCCGCTGCGCATCTACATGTATCCCGAGGGATTGGTGCGCTTCGCGAGCGGTAAGTGGACTGGACGACGGGCGAGTATTGATTGTAATCGCGTTGCTTTCACCGAGCAGTTAAGTATAGCGACAACGATAAAGATCTCAAGGACCGCTTCATGCACTTGACCAACTACAGCATCAATAAGCTGTCCAGCCAGTACACTGCCAATGAGGACGCGAACTCGTGCAATGGCCACAAGTGGACGCTCACCAAGCTGTGGGAGTACATGAGCGATCGCGGCATCGACACCAAGTACCTGTGGAGCTCGCTGAAGCAGCTGGTGATCAAGACGATGGTCAGTGGCGAGTCGCCCATCACGCAGCTGTGCAACGAGAACGTCGTCAATCGCTACAACTGCTACGAGCTGTTCGGCGTCGACGTGCTGTTCGATGAGCGCCTCAAGCCGTGGCTGTTGGAGGTTGGTTTTGCAATTTCGCGCCGAATCGCCCAGAGATCTTGGTTTATCCAAATCTAGGTGAACATCTCGCCGAGCCTGCATAGCACCTCGCCACTGGATCTGCACGTGAAGGGCCCGCTGGTGCAGACGCTCTTCAACATCGCTCAATTCCACCTGCCACCGCGTGTGAGCCGCTCGTGCGAAACGGCGCCGGCGTGCTACGACGCGCGTCTTTACTCGGTGACGCTGACGCCGAAGGAGGCGAACAAGCACAACTACTTCATGCAGATGGAGAAGCGCTCCGATTATCTCGCTGAGATCCTTGACCAGCTCACCGGCGACGATGTGCGCATCCTCACGCAGGCGGAAGACGAATTTGTTGTCAAGGGGCGCTTCGAGCGCATCTTCCCCACGGCGACTTCGTATCGCTTCCTCGAATACATTCCGGTGCGCTATTACAATCGGCTGTTCGACGCGTGGGAGGCACGATATGAGAAGCATCGCGATGATGGTAAGTTGGGTGCACACTTGATGGATGTGCGGTAAATTGACTGTAACTTGTTTTCTCCTTGCAGGCATTCAGCGATTGAAGGTCCTGTGTTCAAAACGTGTTCATTTAAAAGTACAACCGCAGCCCGCAAGTGCAAAGGTGAGTTACAAAACAGCAATCATACTAAATACCAAGAGAGTAGGCGGATATAAATGATCTTAATTATATACAACAATCATTCATATACATATATACATCTATACCAATTATCTTTATAAATGCAAATAATTTAAAGCCCTTCAATGATTTACTTTTTGTGCTAAACGAAAATCAGTATCAATGGCGATTATACAGTAACGATATTCGTGCGATACGTGATTTTCTTTATGTGTGGTGTGTCTTTTTGGCGTTGCTGACGAGTAACACATGAATATTCTGATTGTTATTACCAAAGGCGAGAAATTTCATTTTGGCGGCGCTCCATAGCGTCTGTTCGCAATGCCGCAGTAAGTTGTAGGACGAGCGCGCAATGCGAAAGTCAACCTGTCTGTTTGTATATCTTACAATTATATATACCTACTATGTATATATATACTAATCTAAATAATTTATGCTAAATAATCTCTATGAGATATACCAGCTACGTGTGTGTAACTATACTTATATCTAGCAGCAAGATGTGTGTTATATTGATATCTATACATAATTAATTACTAACTAATCGAAGTTTTTAGATCCAAAAACACAAAAGGCAGCCTTGTCGGCCAGAACCATTAACCAAATGCAATTAAGCTACTGTTTACTAATGCCACATGAATCTCTAATCTATGTGCCGAACACTGTTTTAGACCGTTCGAATTAAATATAATCTGTGTGTGTGTGTGTTGTGTGTGACTTTTATCCGCCAATTTAGAGGTGATATGCATATCTTACAGGTACAGCCGGTAACAAAGCGAAACATTGCGCTGTGTGATGCATTCTGACAATATTTTGCTTTGTGCCGATCTGTAGTTTAGTTCCAAATACTCACTCATCACCCGTTGAGAGGCATTGTTTTTCAATTAGCCTAGTCCTGGGAAGCGGCATAGATCAATTCTCTAGTTCTAGCTTTTATCATGTGTTTAAAATTACAATTGTAATGTACTACATACAAATAATAGTGTAACGTTTACGAGAAGTATTGGATTGAGCCATAATCGATACATTTTACTTTACATACGATCATGAACAATACTATTATTATGACTCAACAGTACTTTTAGTAAAGGTAGTTAGCATTACCGTGCGTGTATGTACAGAGACCCTGGAGATAACATTCAGCGTCGTTAGTGACCTGAACTAGTTCACAGCGCAAAAAGACGAAGAAGGCGAAGAAGAGGCAGGTACTGCTTTGACAGAGTCATTATGATTTCCCCGCTAGCCCAATTTGCATTATTGCTACATTACTAATATTTCTCTAGTGTGCAGTCGTGTCATTATCGCATCGATGTCGTTACTCTTTTCTAACACCATTCCAATGATAGCGCCCAGCTGTAGCTTGGGCACGCCGCACCGCCCGCCTAATTTGCGTGTTTGATGTTGTAGAACTCGCAGCATATGATCCCTGGTGCAGGAACGACGCCGAACGAAAAGCAGCCACCAGCACCGACGCCACCGACGCCGGCGCCGGCGCCGCCAGCAGCAAACATGCCGCTGCCGCCCACGGAGCTGCCCGTAAAGACTGAAGTACCTAGTTCCGCTCAAGCATTATCTCATTAATTTGCCAACTACCACTGCGTCGTTCTATGCAGATTCTGCGACAATCATTGCTCGTCTTTCTCATGTCATCGCCGCGGCAATTTTGAGATCCATTCCGCTCCAACCGGACCAACCTCAGTCAACCAGCCAAAAAAAACAAAAAAAAAAAAAACATCAATACACTCCCCGATCCCTTTTATAAACCTAATCTAACCGCAACGCCTGGCTACGCAGTGAACGTACGCCCCCAAAAAATTGAAAACTAGTACAAGAGCAATTCGAATTATGGAAGCAACCAGCGAGCATGCCGCACAGCCATCCGCCAAATCTGCCGTTTTCGGCTGCGAATCACTGGAAACCAAATTTACTACACTTTACACCAACTCGAAAACGTTCCATTTACTCGAAACAGTATTCATAGTAAATCTTATACACACCTTTTATGCGGTCAACTTTGGGTAATGCGTGCGAGAAGAACAACTATACGTCCTTTTTATTTTAAACATCTTATATTTTACACTACTATTTATTACAAAATTTTCCTATTGTTTCTTTATGATTTTTCCATCTATTTGTGATGATGCATATACATTGTGCATCTTCGAAATAAAATGCAACTGCAACCGAATAATCAAAAGCAGTTATGTCGATAGCGGAAATGATGATTTCTAATTGTACTATTGAAGTAATGATATATCTATAATAAATCTATTGTTACATATACAAACGCGAAGAAGGGGCAGAACGTAAGCCGATATTTACCTACATGGTCGATTTAAGCAAATTGCGTTCAATAACCAATGTGAAAGTTTATGTTTGTTTCAAAAATTGAAAGAAAAAGAATTGAATAAATATGTATTTAGAAATTGACTCTCTTGTGTGTGTGAGAGAGAGTTTTTTGTGCACTTTCTCGATAGCTGACAACAAGTCGAATGCAGAAGACATGGGGCAGTGAAATTAGGGATGCTTATTCGTGGTGATTGTTTAGATTTGTGATTTGTGTGATGTTTTCAAAAAAGTCATACCGCGTTTGCCCCGTTTGGTTTGCTGAGTCCCGCTTGACAGGTCAACTATAACCGATGGTTCAACGTTGCCAACTACCAACTACAACTATAGGCTAACTAAGTTAACGGAATAGTACTTGTGCTATTGCAATCTTCGAGATCTTCATTGCTGTATAATTTCCATAACAATGCAAAAAAATCTATTTAGATTTGTTATTGACTGCGAAGTGACCGATTATTCAACAATTAATCAGTTGTAGACTTAAGTAGACTTAATCGTTACCTGAATGCGATTGTGTACGGGGCAAAGGACACGGACACGGGCCAAAAAAGGAATTTCAATCGGACCAGGAGTTTTAAACAAAAAATTTTTAATAACAAAACAAAATAATGTTATTAGCACAAAATATCATCAAATATAGTCGTAATGTCATTATTTGACATTACGCATTGCAAATTAACAATGGATGAACGCATGTTATTTTAACAAATGAAATAAAGAATCTTTTTGTGGCCAGTGTGTGTGTGTAATTCATTTGGCTTGTACACAATCGCATTCAGGTAACAATTAAGTGTACCATTGCTCCTTCTTATTCGTTGCAATTTAGAGATAGTCTACGACGGTACGCAACATTAATCGCGAATTGTGTGATAATAGCACATTCAAATTGGCACAAGACAACGGCTAATGCTCGGATTAAACTCAATACCAGAAAACAATGCAAAAAGCAATAGTTTATGCAAACTCTTTTAACTTGCAATTTTCGGCCAAGTTTCTTTCACAAAAATGTGAAGACAAATGTAGCGTCAACAAAATGACGTGGATTATAGTAGGTTGTTTATTTCTGTGAACAAATGCCAAATTACTAGGCTACAAACATGAACAAAAGATGTTGTTTATTCTGATTAATCTCTCATTCTATTTTGCAAACGTATACATGCAGTATCTATTATTTTGAATCTTCTATTGGTAAGTTCATTTCCTATATGTAGTAAGACTTTATTAATCCCCATTTATTGATTTAGTCCTCTCTGTCTTCTAAATTCTAAATCTAATAATCATCTATTCACGGTTTTTCCAACGTACGTGTCTTTCGGTGGGCACTCGAAAATATAATATAAAACTTACTGAACTATTATTTATTATTCTGATAAGTCGAAATAGGTTTAGTTACTTTTCATATTATAATAGTGCTCACTCCTATTGACCTTA
>JARJDR010000718.1:0-23660 GCA_030264135.1 Myllaena sp. GC000078
ATGTCAAGGTAAGCGTGACGGTTACGTTTCCACTGTCTTTCCCAAACTTCCCGGGTTTGGCACCCAGCAAATTACTGCGATCAATATTCTCCTTGTCCACATGCAAATGATCATTTGCGCTTGCCGAGGTAATCGAATGCACACTGCTGGTGATGGGTTTCAGCCGAATGGGTATTGGTGTGACAATTGGAATGATCGGAGACTGTCGCGCAACAACACACTCGGCATCCTCACCCTCATCGTCGTTCGTCTCGTCGATCAACCGCAATCCAGCGCATCGCATCCTCCTTTGCAGCGGGTCAACGCATTCCGGTGACGATGAGCTCACAATCGAATCGGGTGTATCATCCCGTGCGAAAAGTTCCCACCGACGGTCATCATCGCTATCAAACCGGATCAGTGGGAACTCTTGATCATAGAAGCCACGCTGCGTGGACGCCGGCGGCTTCTCAGGCAGCGGCTGCTGCTCGCCGTACGGCGTTGAATTGTAGAAGTCCGCGTAACCAGGTACCACCGCATTGCCATAACTGCCAGCGAGATCACCCACACGCGCGTCAAACTCCTTGGTGCCCACCTTGCTGAGATCCCCCGCGCCGAATATGGGCACCATGGCGAAATTCCGGCTGAGCATCGGCTCGGACACCACCATTGGTGGCAGCATGCGCAACTGACCCAGCACACTCTCAATGTACGACTCGTAGTCCTCGTCCACCTTGGAGTTCTTGCGCGGCCGCTTCTTGGGCTGCGCACCACCCCCGCTGAGGGTGTTGATGTTTGCAGCAGCGGCGGCTGCTGCTGCCGCCGCCGCAGCACTCTGCACCTCCTTCTGCTGCATCTGAGTCTGCCGCCGTTTCTGTTGGTATTGGCGGCGCTTCATTTTCTTGATCTCCTCCTTGTCCATGAGGAAGGTCTTTTCGACTTCATGGTCGGTGATTTCCTCCTTCATGAGCACGTCCGATTTGCTGTGATCGGAGATTTCCGAGTGTTGGGAAGACTCGTCGAGTAGTTCCTTTTTCACGTCTTGTCCGCCCAGAATGGGGCTTTGTAGGGAGAGGTGTTCCTTCTTCACGACAAGTGGCGGTGTTTGGAGATTGGAGTCTTGGCTGCTGCCGGTGGAACGGGGCGTCATGGGTGAGAGGAGATCATCACGGCTGGGTGTCCGACTTGGAGGCAATCCCTTCTTAATATCAATGTGCAATTGTTGTTGTTGCTGCTGCTGCTGCTGCTGTTGTTGTTGTGCTTGCAACTGTTGATGATGTTGCTGAAGCTGTAGTTGCATTTGATGATGCTGATGCTGCTGTTGCTGCTGCTGGTGTTGCTGTTGCATTTGAAATTGATGCTGTTGCTGTTGCTGCAGCTGCTGTAATTGCTGTTGCATTCCAACAGGTGCATGCATTGGTGACTGCTGCTGCTGCATCAACTGCGGAGGTGGCGGCGGCGGCGGTTGTTGCTGCTGCTGCTGCTGTTGCTGTTGCGGTTGAGGCACCGGTTTAGAAACAAACGACGTCTCACGTGTGGTCAACGGTGTTTTCGTCTTGGCCACCAGCGGCGGAGGCGTCGGCTGATGCGCGCTTGTCGTCACCACATCATTCTGCAGGATTGGAGGCAGTAACGACGTTGGCGTTGGCGGTACAGGGCGCGCAAGCTGCGCTTCCAAGTTGGGTACCAGCGGCATGGTGGGCCCCCCACCGCCACTTGGTGCTGCCGCTTGACTATTACTGCTCGCCGACGTTTGCTGCGAAGCACACGCCGTGTTCTGCAGCAATTGCTTCAGCAACACATTTTGCGAGTCCTCCATACGGTTGACGGTCGGCAGCATGGCTTGCGGTGGCAATGCAGCCGGTTTGCCCTCCTTCAACAAACTAGCAGTGGTGATTGCGCCGGCGCCGGCAGTTGCACCATCATCAGTCTTCTCGTCGGGTGTCTTTGCACGCGGCACCACCAGCGTGCCGGGGGGCGGCGCCGGTGCTTTGGTGAGCTGCGTGTGGAGCAGATTGGTGGTGGGTGTGCGCGCAAATGCCGACGTCGCCGGATTGGACGACAACGACGAGGCGAGTGTTAACGCCGGCGGCGGCGCACTCGTATGCGTTGCCGCGGTGGTGGAGATGGGCGAGACGACATGGGGTTTGGCTTGTGCCAGCGTAGCCAATGCGGGCCGGGTGATCGCTATCGACGAGCCAAGGATGCTGGCCGTGGTGATGGTGCCTGGGGAGGTTTGCGGCACGGTGGCTGCCGGGTGTGATTGCAGCATGGCGTTTAAACTCAATGAAGACTTCTTTGCTGGCGGCGGCGGCGCGGGTGGAGCCGGCGGTGATGACTTCTTTGGAGGTAGCGCTTCATTATTCACTGTTGGTATGACCGGTTTAGGTGGGTCTTCCGCCACAGTTGCTGCGGTAGTTGTAGTTACAATCATAGGTGCTGGCACTGCTTCCGGTGCTGTGGTCATTGCTGTCTCCGAGGTTGCAACAGTAGTGAGCAACGTCCGCAGTTGTTGCGAGCCATTCGCGATATTATTCGTGACATCTGCGGGTTGCGATAGGGGTGAGAGTTGTGCAATCATGCGGTTACTATTGCTGCTCTCAGACGACGTGATGCTTGGCGTGAATACTGTGACCGGTGTTGCTGTTGTCACCGCTGGTGGAGTCGCCTCCACCTGTACGACGTCTTCAGGCTTCTTCTCCACCTCTGCAGCCACTTCCACTCGTGGTGCGGTCTCTTCTTCAACCTCCACAGATTTACCAATATTCTCAATCATATCCAAGACGTCTTCGAATGATTCAAACTCTCCCGCAATACCATTACCGTCTTTATCGCGTGTTTCAAGCGATTGCAAAACGATATTGTCCATCAACTGCTCCTGGGAGGGTGTTGGTGAAGGTATCGAGATGACCACAGACTTGTTGTCATCCGTATGATGGTCAATTGTTTCCTCCACAGATAATTTCACCACATCCTTGGTATCATTCTCTGTCTGCGGCACAACCGTTTCGGATTTGACAGGCTCATTGCTCACCGTTTCCGTCGTGTCGGTTTCCGGTCGAATGAAGACTTCTTTGGTTGCTGTGGCCTCCGGAGAGTCTTCCTTTTTATTCTCGTCCTCTGTATTCGAACTATCGGGCGACACGGAGTCATCCTCGAAGATCTTCCGAGGTAGAGTGGTCTCGTGTGGTGTTGCCAACGACAAACTCGACGACGGTTTGTCAATCACTTTAACATTTGGCAGTTTGCTGATTGCACTCGCCGATAGCACCGGTACGGTGAAGTGTGACGGAAGAATAGTGATTGCTGGCGATACAGACGTGACCAGTTTCGGTACGCCTTTCAACAAGACCGTGCCGATGGATGTTGCGGTTGTGGTGGCAGCGCTTGTCGACGCACCCGCCACCGTTAACGGGGTTGTTATCAGCGTCATCTTCGGCGGCGTGCCCTTGATGCTCACAACATTCGGCCGCACATTAAGCGTGACCATATTCGCGTATTTATGAATCTCGTTGATGTGCTGCGTGTTCAGCTTGACGATTTCCGTCGGCTTGGCGCGCTCATCAATCAACTCCTCAAAGTCTTCTTTAGTTGAGATGTGCTCTTTGTTCTCCGCCACCAGCTCAAACGTCTCCTCCTCGGGTGTGTCCTCTTCGCCAGTGTCATCCACGGTCATCTCCTCCGCTTCCGGCGATTCGGGATTCTCGTGCACCATGAGATCGGTGTTGAGACAACCATCGCTCTGCATCATCAGCTCCTCGTCGCTGGTCGTCGGCGACTGGATCACAAACTGCAACGCCTTGTCGAAGTCCTCCTCGCAGTCCTCCTCCTTGTCGGAGTACTGCGCATTGCTAGCAATATCAAACAGCATGTACTCGTCGTTGATCTGATCAGCCTCCAGCGGCGAGGACAACTCCTCGCCGATATCGCTCTGCGTGAACGTCTGTATAACAGTCATATCATCCCCATCGTTCTGCTGTGCGACGGAGTTCAGCGACACCTCCGTGGAAACCACCGTCGAGTCACCATCATCATCGTACTCCATGATCTCAGCGGGCATCTGCTGGGAGAGCTGCTCATCAACCACATCCTCCGGTAGCTTCTTGCCGCTGCTCACCGGAGACGAACTATCTTCAAACTCATTGTACTCCTGGCTCACCAGCGAGCTGAGTTTCGCCGCTAGCGGTCCTTTCGCCGGTGACTTCTTCTTCAAGATGCTCACTTTCGTCAAGTGCGGTTCCTTCTTCAACTTGATACTGGTCGGATCAACCTTAGGCGAATCATCCTTGATCATCGGCGTTGTCGACGAGGAGGTGGCAGCTGCATCGGGGCCTTTTTTGGCACCGCGCGCAAAACCCGCACCGCCCCACATTGGCGCACCGCCGCGCAAACCCAGTTTCACGTACCCGTACCGGCCGAAGCTCGGCGGGCAGGGGATGGGGTTATGCGGATGGCCAAGGCCGCCGCCGCTGAGATCGTTGTCGGGAATGTTGGGGTCAACGAGTGCGTTGTACGACGTCACCGGACTGTTGCTGCTGCTTGCTGGCCGCCGCATGGCCATTGGCGATTGCGGCACCATCGGACTGCGCGGCATCGGTGACGGCGGTTGCTGCTGCTGGTGATGTTGCTGCTGCTGCTGCACAGCTGGACTCTTGGGCATCGGTGAATTGGGTGGGTGGTTGAAAATCATTGGACTGCGCGGTGGCATTGGAGACGGCGGTTGGCTGGTCATCGAGTGCGGTGACATGATTTGCTGTTGATTCAACAGTGGGCTCTGCGGAGGCATTGGTGAATTCGGCTGCATTTGTTGCTGCTGCTGCTGTTGTTGTTGTTGCTGCTGCTGCTGTTGTTGTTGCATGCGTTGAGCCATTTGTTGTTTAACAAGCTGCTGTTGCTGTAACATCATTTGATGTTGTTGCTGTTGCTGCTGCTGCTGTTGTTGCTGCTGTTGCTGCTGCTGGGGTAGTTGTTGACGCACCATATGTCTCTGCTGAATAAGCTGCACAATCTTCGTGGAGTTCACACCTTCCACACCGCCTTCAATATGCTGTTGCTGTTGTTGCTGCTGTTGTTGTTGTTGTTGCATTTGCTGTTGCTGCATCTGCTGCTGTTGTTGATGCTGGAAGAACGCCTGCTGCTGCAAATGCCGCGCGAGCAACTGCTGCTGGTTGAGCTGCTGCTGCTGCGGCGGCGGGCTATTCAGTGGACTCGGCGTGCCCGGCTTCGGCTGGTAGTTCGGTCCAGGTGATTGCATGCGCGCTCGATCCAGCTGCGGACGTGCAAAGCGCGCCTGCGGTGGCACACACGGTCGCATCTCACCGCCGACGTACCCAATGGGACTGGTGACAACGCGCCGATGCTGCGGCGATGTCATACGCATGGGCGGCGGCAGGTGCATTGATGGCGATTGCACCGGCCCTGGTGAACCCTCGCTCTGCTGCGAGTGCGGTGTGCCAATCCGCGGTGACGGCTGCATGGGCGACATCACCTGACCCATTGGAATGGGGCTCTGCAGCACCACGCTCGATACGGAGCCCGGCCCAGGGGAGTGCGACACTGATGGTGCCGGGCTGTGCATTGGCGATTGCGACGCTGACGGCGACATCATTGGCGACTGCGGCGGATGAATCGGAGAGGATGGTGGTGGACCCAGTGGTGATTGCCCACCATTCTGCTTAATCTGCTGCCGATTGCGGTATTCCTAGCAAAACACACACAGTAAAGACTCTTGTGCAACAAAAATTAAGAATGAACTCACTTGCATAAGTTGAGTATGCTGCTTGGATTGTTTGCGGCTATTTTCGAGCAGTTTCTGCAGTGCAGTGTTCTGCGTCTGGATGCGTTGCAACTCAATGGCGTCAATATCTGGCAGTTGACCGCCAGTCTTCTTGCATTGCCGCTGCTTGCTGTTGAGCGACTTGCGCAGCTTTCGCAACGCCTGCACTTCAGTGTCGTAGAACTTGAGTTGTTGCTCCAGGTGGTTATTCTGCAGCTGCATCCAGCGTTCGTACGCCAACTGCGTTTGCTTGTCCTGCTCGGTGACGATGTGCTCTGGAGGTGGTGGCGGTGGAGGTATACCCTTGCCCTGGTAGGTAGGCACGCGAGGAGGACCTGGTGGTGGCTGCTGCTGCTGCTGTGTTACCACCAGCTGCTGTTGCTGCTGGAGTGGAGGTGGTGGCGGTGCTCCAACTTGAATACGCACACCTTGCTGCTGCCATTGTTGCTGTTGCTGCTGCTGCTGCGTTGGCATCTGTTGCTGTTGTGGCTGCGGCACGAAAGCAGCGTGCTGCTGCTGTATCATCATCGGATCCGCCGTCGACTCAAAGTCGTTCTTGAGCAGATTCTCGAAATCGTTGTCGGAGAGCAGCGCGGTGCCAAGACCACCGCCTCCACCGCTACCATCGCTTGTTTGCGATTGCTGTTGCTGCTGCATTTGCTTCTCCTGCTCGCGCTTCTCCTGTTCCAATAATTCTTGTATTAACAGTGGTTGCTCCTATAACGACGGCATCGTTTAGATTAGTATTATGAAATGGGGGGCTGGGCGTCACACACACCAAAATGCATTTTGTGGAGTAGTATTATTTTGTTTTCGTGTGTAATGATGCATGCAAAATAGCGCTCAAAAACTACTCAAACACAACTACGTTCCCTTCGTTTGGAGGGCCATAAGAGGGGTGGTGATGGTTGGAAACTGGTTGGCGTCTCACCTCCAAGAGCAGCGGCGGTAGCCGGCGCTGCTGCTGCTGCTGGTGGGCGTGCACGAAGGATCGATGCTCATGCTGCAGACGCTGCTGCAGCTGATGGCCCCCCATCTAACCACCACACACATGCAAGCAACAACCAGAGAAAAAACAAACCTCAACCAATGTTAGTACTGCTTTGATGTAAAAAAACCCTCCCGCAACGAGAACGCAAACGCAAATGAATACGAAACATGCAGAGTGAGTGGCAACGATTGATTTACCTGCTGCTGCTGTTGTTGTAGCTGGACAATATTGCCCGGATAGGGTGGCGGCGGTCCTGGATAGGGAGGTGGTGGTGGTGCTTGCGAAGTTGCTTGCTGCTGCTGCTGCTGTTGCTGAAGGAGTTGTTGTTGTTGTTGAGCGACTAGCAAATTACGCTGCCGAACATTGCCAGGTGGTGACACAGCCATACGTGGGTTCGCAATATTACGCATTTGCAACTTTTGATTTTGCACTGTAATTCAACATGTTTTGTAATGAAACTATTTCGCATGATTTAAATTGATGGTACACTTACACTGCAGCATTTGCTGTTGTTGTAGATTTGGATTGTATGAAAGCACAATGCCATTGTTGGCAGTGACTGTGCCAATCACACCTTCTGGAGCCATTATCTTGGAACCTTTGAGCATGGGACGACCCATTGCCGCAGCTTGCTGTACCTGAAAAACCAATCAATTCATCTTACATTTCATCTTTGACCACTTGATCTTCTTCGTACCTGAGCCAACATTTGATGCTGAAGCTGCTGATGATTAATCTGAGGAGGTATAACATTCGCATGAAGAACTTGCTGCTGCTGGAGAAGTTGCTGCGTTTGCTGTGTTGCAACCAATGGTGGTGGTTGCATCTTTTGCAATTGCTGCATTTGATGCTGCTGCTGTTGTTGATGTTGAATATGCACTTGTTGCACTTGCTGCATGGGAGAAGGTGGTGGTGGATGTGAAGCGTGCAACTGCGACTCGATAGTGCGTACAGCTTGCACCTCCGCTTGCTGCTGGTGTTGTTGTTGCTGCTGCTGCTGTTGTTGTTGTTGCACTTGTATCGGAGGTGGTGCCGATGGCACTTTGGCAATCTTCTCCTTCTTATCATCCTTCTCGGGCTCGTCCACCAGGTCAAGCGTATCGAGAATGTTCGTTTTCTCCCCACCGGTAAGGGCATCCAATTCGGGATCGGCATATTCAAGAATGTTAAAGTCAGCACCCATCTCGGCAAGCAGCTCATCTTCGTCGTCACCGAGCCCACCAAGTATATCACCCACACCTTGCAGCTCCACCATCGAACTGCTCTCCTGCTCGAGCTTCTCCAACTCGGCGGTGACATTATCGGGGATCTCCTGTTCGCCAGGCACCTCCGTCGTGGGTGGCACGGCGGCCATCTGCTGCGGACCAACCACCACCATCTTCTGCTGCTGTTGCTGTTCTTGCTGCTGCGGCACCAGGTTCATACGTGGTGTTCCCATTTCAGAGGGCACGCGCACCGATTGGAACTGATTGCCAGCGGCGGCAGCAGCGCGCTGAATTAGCAGCTGATCGATTTCCGCCGAGGCATGTCGAATGGGTTGTTGCTGCTGTTGCTGCGCAGGAGGTGGTGACATAAACCTGGGTGTTTGTTGCGGTTGCAGTGGTTGGAAAATCTGCTGTCCTGGAGCTGCAGCACGCTGCTGTTGTTGCTGCTGCTGCTGCTGTTGTAGCATCAAGCGCATCCTGGGATCCATACCCTGCACACGTGGATCCACCTGCATGCGCAGCGGTGGACGCACCGCCTGCACAGGCATCCGCTGCCGCACAAACGTCGGTGGCAGCGGATGGCGGAATGTCGCATCGCTCACTTGCACCATTTGCTCCGGCTGCTGCTGCTGCTGTTGTTGTTGTTGTTGTTGCTGTGCCATCTCGCCACTCTCCGCATTCGGTGGCCACACGCGTTGTTGCCCTTTACCAGGCAGCAATTGCTCATCGAGCTTCTTGAACTGTTGCTGGCGTTGCAGCAGATCACGCAGCTGCCGATTGGTTTCGGGCTCCATCTTCGGCTGAAAACCAACGGGTGCCATCGGCCGGTTGCCCACCACCACGCCACTAGGACGCGGGGTTGACGGTTGTTGCGCGTAGGGATCGGCAGATAGCGAGCGCACAATCTGCGGTGGTGGTGCCACCGTTTGCTGCTGCACCTGCTGTTGAGCTTGAGCTTGTTGGTTGCCTTGGAAGTCATTACCGTCGTGCGCAATTTGTCCATCGGGCGCAATAAAGTGCGGTGGTGTTGCGCCTTCGGAGAGTTGCCGCTGCACACGTACGATTGCTACACAAGCACGAGGATTAGTGGCTTCGAGACGGGGGGAATCCCGAGTATACTTACTATTCATACCTTGCACTCGATGCTCCTGGAGGACGTGTTGCTGCTGTTGGGCTTGCTGCTGCCGGTAGGCTTGCAACTGCTTCCATTGGCGCTCCTGCTCCGCTTCGCGCGCCGATTTCTGCTGGTTGCTGATCTTCTCTTGCTCCTAGCACAAGAAAAATGTGGATTAGACACAAAGCAACAAGCTGCAGATGGACAACTCGCACAGAGAAATATCGGATTAAATCGTAGAAAAGTATATCAAATTCGAAGAGCAATGTTAACTGAAAAACCAAGCCATGTCATGCCATCTTATCGCTACCACTAGATAATAAAAACAGTAACAATATCAAGAGAATTACAATTAGTTTTTGCATTAAAAAACACCAACACCAATTAAAAAAACATATCACTCATCAGAACCTTTCTATTTGTTTTTGGATTAGTCCAACCCCAACACAACGACCCGATTAGTGTGGAGTCGTTGTGAATGAAAATAGAAGAGCTCTGATTCTTCATTCTGAGACTTTTGATGGTGAGAAAGGAACGGTGAGGGTAATACAACATCGGCGGAGGTTGGAGGCCTGGTAGGATTTCGAAATGCATGCCGATATTACTTGCTGCAACGATTGCGTCACTTGAAACTGAACAATCTCGATCCAAAACGAAAACGAATTACTATACCAAAATAAGATTCAACATGAATTGTAACTAAAACGAAAAACTCATAATCAGGAAATATAACAGAACAATAAAAAAAGGACACATTCCGACAGATCAGAGAATCTCACCGGTGGCTCGCAGGTTTCCTGACAGAGGGAGGGAAGTGTGCGCATTATTTCCGAGGGGGTAAGCACGCGGATTTGATGGTCGGCGGCGTTGGGAATGTGGGGCGCATGAGGGAGGGCGAGGGCGGCGAGGGCGTGGGTGTGAGCGTGACGCGCCGCCGCCGAAGCCAACGGCGACGGCGTCGGCTCCGAGTAAAGCGGATTGACGGTGACGTTCGGCGCGGGGCCGTTGCATGGATCGCCCGGCCCCAGGATAGGGCCGTGCACGGTGAATTGCTGGTGCGTCACGGAGGGCGGCGGCGGCGGCGGTGGTAGAGGCGGTGGTTGTGGTGGTGGAATGGGTGACGGCGGCGTGAGCGACAGGGGGCTGGATGTCGAACTTGCTGACGCCGACGGAGAAGCCGAGGAGGAGGAGGACGTGGACGAGGGTGTGGTTGTGGGTGTGGTGGTGGTGGTGGCAACGACAGAGCTAGTTAATGTGGTTGTTAGTAGCAGTGGCCGTGATTGTTGTTGGGCGGTGCACACCTCAGAGATGGGAGCCGCAGCTGGCGCCGCCGTCTGCTGCTGCTGTTGCGGTAGTTGCTGCGCCTGCTGCTGCTGGACGACCACTGGGGTGACTGCGGCGGCGGCGCCAGCATGCACGGGCGAGCTCGCCGCAACCGCCTTGCTGGTGGTGGGCGCCGCTGTGGGCGTCGCCATCGCCATCATCGCCGGCGCGTGCTCCTGTTTACTGTTGATCTGCAGAGATCGGGGCACACAACATTCGTAGTGAGTGAGAAAACACACAACATCAATGCAGCCGTGTGGTTGACGGGGGCGGGTGGTACAGGGCGAGAGGGTGGGCCGAAGGAAAGAGAGTTGATGCGTGGTTTTGTCGCAGTGGTTAGTGACAATCCGCCCGCACCGCAACATATAAGCACCTCGACGAACGAACGATAGCTGCTGAAATCGAGCACACGCTGAAGCAAACAACAACATTCCGTCCACCTACCTGTTGAGCTTTCTTCATGCGCAGCGCGGAGCGATTGTCTTTGGCCTGCTGCAAGAAGGGCGCCTTGGCGTCGTTGCTCAGCGTGCGCCACTTCTTGATAATATGCTTGTAGCGATCGCTCCACACGGGAAACTCAGTCTTCCACTCCGGATGCGCGGTGTTGGCGTACAACACCGCTGATATGGTTGCGGCTCGTCCGAGGGCTTCGTCCGCTTTCATCTTCTCCGACGAGCGCTGATTGTACGTGGGAGGCGCAGCCGGTGCCGGTTCAATATCACCACCGGTCGTTTGCTCCGCAGCAGCACTCACCCAAGGCGAGGGCGGTTCACAATATGGGCTAAATTGTGGACTGCTGCAATAACAACACTTAAACTACAAGTAACGGTATGATATGAATACGTACTTGCTAAAGTCCGACTGGTAAGGCGATTGCGGTGTGAAACCAAGCGGCGAGTTAAGATTGTTGGCAACCGCCTGCAACGGTGATGGGCGCACACTTGGAGGCATGGTGGCTATCGCAGGCGGATGCTGTTGTGCCGGAAGTTGCATCGTTGCATTTGCATTGGACGGCGGAAAGACGCTGGCTGGCGCAACCGGAAAAATACTGCTTTCTTGAGACTCTTGTGACTCGTCCGTGAGAACCCCCTGTTAAATAACAAAAGACATTGAATACGAAATCAAGATTATCAATCAAAGACCCCTTACCTTAAATAATATGTCTTCAACATCCTTGCTGTTGATATTTGGTATGTCCAAAAATATATCGCTGAATTCGTCTTTGGTATCCTTTGAGTTAGCCACCACACCCAGCGCGCTGTTAATAACAGCATCCTCGCCGTCGACCGCCTTCGCGAGAGCATCGCCGCTGTTCATGATCGTGTCGACGATGTCCGTGTCGAGAATATCGGGCAATTCGAGATCCTTCAACGCGTCGTCGGTTTCCTCCTCCTCTGCTTTGGGCACGAATGGGATTGCAGGCGGTTGAGCCGGTGGTGGTTGTTGCGGTTGCTGCGGTTTTGCCACCACCGCCTTCTCCACCTGCCCGTGCCTTGCCGTCCCAGTTTTGACCACCGCCGAGGCAACGGCGCGCAACTCATCCTGCGATAACATTATCGCTGCCGCTTTATCCTTCTCCGCTGTCACTGCTCGCGGTTCTTTCTCCTCATCACTACTCGAATGCGCCTCATGACGCGAATCAAGCAAACTACGCCCGAAGAACGCCTCCTGGAGGTACGACGGAAACATCTCCGACAGTGTACACTTGAGCTTCCGCACCTTTTGCTTCCGGCGTGGTTTATCCCCATCAGGTGGTGCAAGTGCTTCGGTGGGCGTGGTCTGTCCGGGTAGGAAACCCACCTCGTCGTTATCTTGCGTCTGCAACCCACGCACTCGTACGATGAACCCGCCAATGCCCAACTTCTGCAGGTTACGCTGCCGTTTACGGCGCAGCACGGTAATCCCACTCTCGCCAGTGTAGAGTGTGAAGCCCTCCGGTGGTGGGCCATCCTCCTTGGTCCATGTCATACCCTCCTTGTAGAGATCACCCTCGTCTTTGATATCAACCAGTTCCAGTTTGGCGTCCAGGCAGTTTCCACCGGCACCAACCGCCGCAATCACCGACTCGATTGTCGCCATAATCCCCGCCTCCTTGGACGGCGGCGGCTTCGGCTCCATCTTCTTCCGCTTTTTCCTCGCTGCTGAGTGCTCGGAGCACAGTGACTTGATGTGATTGTGACCGCTCTCGCTGAGCAGCACACCATCGATGAGATAATGCGCGTTGGACTTGCCTTCCGGACTCTTGGTGGGTGTGGGTGGTTTCGGCGCCAGCGCCTGCACCAAATGCGGTGGTTGCACATCCCTCGGCCGACACAGTACACACGAGTAGCCAGCATCGGCGCATTTCTCTGCCTCCGCCTCGCTCTTGATGCTATCGCACGCACCGTGCAACCAGCGTTCGCATTGGCTGCATTGGATGATCAAATCGCCATCGGCGTAAGCTTCCAGGCAGCTGGGGCATGTAACATGCGATGCGCACGGTCCGCACTCGGTGTAGCTGTTCATCCAGGAGCAATTGAAACCCGCATCGGTTGCGCCGCACGTCTGACACAGCGCACACCATTTGCACTTCCAGTTGCCGTGCGGCACGTAGTTCAGCGGCGGTTCCATGCAATACGTGTGAAAAGAGACATCGCAATCGTCGCATAGCACTAGGCGATGCTCATCATCACGCTGACCGCATCCCTCGCACACGGTGCAATCCAAACACCGCCAGCCCGTCTGCAGGATAACAGCAGTCACCTTCACGTTCACGCAGTAAGGGTGGTAGCATTGGCCACACTGCGCGCACGCAATAAGACATCCCTCCTGATCGGTGCCGATTGCGCCGCACATCACGCACACGTCCTGTGTGAGCACGTACTTGTCCTTCGCCGCGCAGAGCACCAGGCGATTCTCAATCCCCGGCTCCTCGTCTTTGGTGCTGCCATCGGAGGTAGGTCGCTGGAGACCCACCCCCGGCACACCAAACACCCCACGCATCTTGTACTTAGCACCGCGCTTCCTTCCAAACTCAGTCATCCGCTGGCGCTTCATATACCCCACTTTCCCTGGGAGGAGTTTGCCCACACCTTTCGGCCGGCCTCCATATCCATACCCCGAGCCGTAACCGAGTCGCTTTTTTGCTATTTTACATGCGAATGGCTTACCCTTGCCCAGGCCGATCGACCGACTTCCACCTCCTCCTCCTCCTCCTCCACCGTTTTCATCCGGTGTGTACGGCGTGTCGAACTCCGTGATGCCATCGTCATAGAGGGATTCTTGGGACGCAGACAGCGAATCCTCATCAATACTGCTGCGTTTTGCAAGCATCCTATGCGCGCCCGGCGTCAGATTCTTGCACATCAGACACACGTACTCGTACTCCGGATGCGCCTCCTTGCGTCGGTGGTATTCGACGAGATCCGCTTCGGCGTCGCATGTGGAATGCACGAACTTCTTGCAGGTTTTGCACTGCACCATCTCACGATGTGCGTGCGCGCGGTAGGCGCGTTGGCAGAGCGGGCAGCTGAAACCCTTGTTGCGTTGCTGATAGCAGGAGTCGCAAACCGTGTAGTGTGCATGCCAGCGCGATGATTGTCCCGCGCCGGGTGTACGTGAACCGCAATCGCCGCACACGCGACAGCACCGGCACTTCCATCCGTATTTCGGGATGGACGCCGGGATGGGACGCTGGCAGAGCGCATGGTACACCTTCTCGCATTGCTCGCAGACGAGCAGCTTCTGCTCGTCGCCCACCACGCGGCAGGTTTGACAGACGCGACATTTGCGGCACTGCCAACCGGCTCGCACGCCGGGTTGTTGGGCGAGGCCCACGCACGAACCGTGGTAGTGTTCGCCGCATACTGAGCAGTACATCAGGTTTGCGATGTCGCCGAGGGTTTTACACGTGTAGCACACTGAATCTGCAACGGAAAAGCACAGAAGTAGGTAAGTAAGTAAGTAAGTAAGTAAGTAAGTAAGTAATAAGTAAGAAGCAGTAGGAAGCAGTGACTTACTTTCACAGTTCTGCGACACTTGATTCAAATGTTGATTGCAGTAAAGTGTGCGTGAAGAAAGCTCCTGAAACGCCCCCGATGCGGTAGCACAAGGAAAATGGAATATCTTCGTGCATCCTTCCATCCTGCAAGCAATGCTTGCACCATAGTGCTGACAAAACGAGCACTTCTTCGAGCTGCTCATCAGTAGTGAAGGGCCCACATTATTGAACCCTTTATACTCAGCTTTAACCACTTCTTGGCTCCAATAAGTGCAGCTGCGATGCACGTAGAAATACCCCGACGGTTCAAAGAGACTATGCACATCGGGTTCTTCCGCATGCCCGACGATCGTCAGCTCATCCACGTACTCGCTGGTCAAAGACGGGTTCCGGCACTTGTTGTGCCCCTTCTGCCGACGGCACGTAACTGGCCCACGCGGGCTCTTATCACCGCTTGAATGCTCCGGTGTGCCGCCAACACTCGCTGGTTGCTGCGCCTGCTGCTGTTGCTGCTGCTCCAATTGCGCAGTGCGCTGCGGTGTGAAATCCTCGGGGCAGGACAATCGCAGTAGCTCACCCTGGCCCAATTGACTGCGCTCGCCGAGATTACAAAACCCGCACACCTTCCCGGGCCACGCTTCCGGCGCGTAGGGTAACTCCTCGACGGCCGCCGCCTTCTCCACGGCAGGCACCGGCATGCCCGTGTCCGGGTCCAGCAGCAGCTCGTCTGCGGATGTGGACGTCGTACTCACCGCGGACAGGTCCAGATCGCGATCGCTGCGATCGAAGCTCTTCACGCGTTTCGGCGCGCCGCGCGTGTGACCGCCACCGCCGGGCCGCCACTTACGCATGCGAACCCCGCCGCTGGTGCTGCTCGCGCCCGTGACGGTGTGCCGTCGGGATAATGACTTCCCTGTGAAGGAGAAGTTAGTTAATACCGGGGGATTTGGGAATGGTTTGCAAGTACATACCGCCATCACCGCGTCGAGGTCGGCCGCGTCCGCGCTTGATGCTCATCGGCTTCCCGGTGTAGAAGAGCGCCGAGGGCGCGATGGCGTCGTCGTTGGCGTTGGGCGGCGATGAAGCGGCCGATGTCGCTGCCGACGCCGGCCCCGACGAGGTCAGCTGCAGCGGGGACGGCAGGTCCAGCATCGGATCGTTGTCGTCCTCGTCGTCGTCCACGTCGGACGCCTCCACCTCGTCGAGATCCATCAGCTCGTCGGGGTCGAGCCCCACGACGGCGGCCGCCGCGCTCAATTCATCCATGCTACCGAAATGCACACATACACACTCACGTCCAAACCCACCGCACAATGATTACACTTGGCATAGAATCACTTTGGAGGAAAGCATTTCGTTTAGGATAGGGAGCGGTGGTAACCGTGTTCGTGAAAGGTTTGCGATGTGAATTGGGTGGTTGGGCAGCGGGGGCGGCTTTGCCGTGCGCAGCGAGTGGCGAGCAGAGTAGCAAGCAATCCACCCAGCGCCATGTCAGTTTGGAGCGGACGGTGGATAGCTCACTGCCCATCGGCCAGCCGCATCACCGCACGGATTACTTTAGGTAGAAACGTTACTTACTCGGAACGCTAATTGTTACACATTGTATACATCCCGTTGGCTTGGTACAACACACACAACACGCAAAAAAAAAATGCGCCACACTGAGGAGGAGCGGGCCTCTCCTCTCTACACGCACCACCGCCGCGAACCGCGTTTGCCGAGCGAATGCGGCGCGCGGCGCGATTTGCAACGTCGCCAACAGCGCGAACTGCAACGCGATGAGGGATTAGCGTGCGTTGGAGAGGAATGCACGATGTTGACGGGATTGTTGCTAAGAGGGCGCTGTAAACGCCTGGATAGATAAATATGTACAGTATGATCAAATCCATTTATAAAATTGTGCATTGCATATGCATATCATCAACTTATCACTTCTGGGATTCAATCATTTTGATCATACGGTAAAACTGAGTCAACTATAGGGCTGAGCAACCATCTTTAAATACCCTAAGTGCACCTGAGAAACCTGAGTGAACCTGAGAACCGTTGAGAACCACTGAGAACCACCCGGAGATCATCTTCAGGAGCGATCAATATGATTCATCACACCAATCGGAAGTGATCGTTGATCGTTGATCGTTGGTAGCCGACAGCATCAAGAGACCAATCAACACATTCGCCGCACGTGTCCTGGGCACTGGGGATAACTCTCCTCATCGCCGACGTGCCACTGCCCTCATTTCGCTCGGCAATCAATCAACTCTCCAACAACCTCAAATGTAGTATACGTGAGTGCTTGTTCTGTTGCAAAATGCATGCGGCGCCGGTGTTCAGGCTGCCTATTCAACCCCACTGAAGCAAACGCCGAGCAATGCGGGCACGCTTTGCAGACATACCCGCCGCCACCACCACCAGCAGCAGCAACAACACCAGCAGCACCCTGATGGCAAACGGCGGCGGAGGAGGCGGCGGCGGCGGCGGCGGCATGAGCAACGGCGTCAGCACCTACCTAACAATCGCCTGCTTGAAGAACAACGGCAACACCTGCTACCTGAACAGCATTCTCTACGTGCTGCGTTTCACATCGCGCTTCGTCCACAACCTGCACCACGTCGCCGTCGACGTGCTCGCGGAGGCGACGCGCGCAGGCCTCACGCACGCCGACACGAAGGCGAAATCCAGCTCGCTCGGACGCAACGTGGTGGCGCACTATGGGGTGAACAGCAGCCGCAGCAACAGCACCAAGGATCTGCTATCAGCAGTGGGTGTTGCTGATGCCCCAAAGAACAAGGTGCTCATGCTTACCGAACGCCTTCACGAGGTGTTTGTGAATCTGCATGAGCTGGAGAGTGGCGCTAAGCGAGCGTCTGCATTCGATGCATATCTCCCATATCCATTGCTGCAGGCATTGCGTGACACCAGTTCGATCTTCTGTGGCAATGAACAGCAAGATGTCCATGAATTGCTCCTGTATATCTTCGATAATATCCGTGATACGTGTAATTATCTCGAGGAGCAGCATGCGAAACAACCGAACGATGCGTGCGTGAACAGTGTAAATAGTGTAATCAGTAATAATACTCTATGGACACGCATGACCAACAAGATCAAGAAGCAGCCGGTGCATAGCACCAAGCTGCAGCCGATGCCCATGGAGACGTCCGACGATCTCATCGTGGTGGATCAGGGCGATGGGGGCACTTCCACCGTCATCACCAACGGGCAATCGGCGCGCAAGAGTACACCATCATCGCTCGGCTACCTCATGGAGGACTTTCGTGGGGAGACGGTGCGGCGCACCAAGTGCCTCGAGTGCGAGAGCGTCACCGTGCGCAAGGAGCACTTCTATGAGATTCCAGTACCCATCCACAACCTCACCGTGCGGGATCGTAGCCGCGACCCGAGCGAAATCTATCGCGAGGCATGCCTTGCGCCCGAGACGCTTCGCGGTGAGAATAAATACTATTGCAGTGATTGCCGGCACCTCAACGAAGCGGAGCGCTCCGTGGCGTTCGAATGCCTGCCGAACGTGATGATCCTCCAGCAGAAGCGCTTCATGCACACGGCGGAGGGGTTTGAGAAGGTGAACGCCTACATGCCCACACCTCTCACTCTCGCCTGCTTCTGCGAGACGTGCATCAACCTTCCTGGCAGTCCAATGCACGAGTATAAACTCTCCGGAGTGGTGATGCATGTCGGCAGCACGATGCAATCGGGTCACTACAAAGCGTACGTCACCGCCAAGGATCATGCGGCTGACTATGCTAATTGCACGCATGTCGGTGGTAAAACAGCACCGGTTACGAGCAAATCCAGCAACGATAAACTCTCTTCATCGATATCCTTCTTCATTAAACCCAATAAGACAGCATCTGCTGCTGCGGCGGCGGCGGCGGGTGGTTCACCAGGTGGGAGAGTGTGTGCAAGTCGACATTGTTGCGGTGTGCAGATGCGGCTGAACCTCGCTGAGCTGCCGCTCGAGGAGGGTAATGTGTGGCTGGAGTGCAACGACGATAAGGTGCGCCCCATTGGCGGCAGCGAGCTCGAGGAGGTGCTCGCTTATAAGAGCGAGAACTCCAACACGCCGTACCTGCTCTTCTACGAGAAGGTGATACTTCATTAGATAGCTGTAATTCTATTTATATTAAGGATTTGTTCCAATGATGAGAATAATAATTATGTTATTTATGCAAGATTTACGCT
This sequence comes from Myllaena sp. GC000078, assembly GCA_030264135.1. NCBI lineage: Eukaryota > Metazoa > Arthropoda > Insecta > Coleoptera > Staphylinidae > Myllaena > Myllaena sp. GC000078. The sequence continues at coordinate 18,571 of JARJDR010000718.1, forward strand.
GATGGGTGGATGAGGTGACGGTCGAAGAACGTGCGAATGTTCTTATCGTGTGCCCTCTGCCACTGGATGTTGAGTTTGATCGTTTCGCGGCTCTGCTGCACGCCTTGCTGTGAATCTTTGAATGCGTCTGCGTGGTCGACGGTTAACTTTTCAAACTGCAAATATTTGCACAAATAGTTGCATTCTTGGAATTTCTTTGTTCTTTACTCACCCAGTCAAGTTCACTCTGGGTGATCATTTGTGATGTTAACGAACTGATGCATCGTGTTAATCGCCTTCCATTGGGATACAATCTACAAAAAGGTCGCAATTGTTATACACCGCTTTCTAGCACTCTCCAGTTTTTCTTTTTCTTTGTTGTTGTTTGTTGATACTCACAGGGCAGCAATCTCCTTAATCTTCTCCGTGAGAAACTCTTTGGCAATGTAGAAACCATACTGATTGCTGGCAACCGTCCGGAAAACCGTCGAAAAGTCCTGCGTGCGAATACCGCCTTCGGGTTGGATGCTCCACTCGAGGAAGCGACGCAGCAGCCACGGTTCCGACGTGCAACCGAGGTCGTTCAGCATACCCACCTTCACGCTAGCGACATCAGCGGCGAGATACTGTTGCCAAACAAAGTCCCATTCCTTCTCCCCGCCGTTGCGAATCGCATTGCAGGTGATGATCGAACGTAGATTCTTCGGCAAGCTGGAAAACTCATTCATCATAAAATCCCTCGTCAACCTGCTCAACTTACACATTCTTCTCGGGGTTTATCATGTGCTTCGCAAACATCCCTTTTGCATCCTTGACACATGCATCAACATGATAACTGCAGGCAGTCTTCGCAATCATCGCCTGCAGCTTAATGCTCTGTATACTGTGTGGTGAAGTCTCCACTTCGGCATGTGGCTCGGTAAGCCTACCAAACTTACTATAAGCTGGCGCAATCAACTTGTGCATGTAGTTGCGCAGTGCACCAAACTCACTGGTGCGTTTCAACTGGTTCTTCAGGTCGTACAATCCACCTAGTGCAGCCTTCCAAGGCAAATAGGCAGTCTCCTTGCTTAGATAGTTCACCAGCTCAAAGAACACATCATAGGACAGGTCATTAGTCCACGCCAAAGCTCCAGCATCTTCAATCAACTGGATCCGGTTCACCACGGGGATGTCATCGTACCGGTGGCCATTCAAATGTGCGCTGAGAAGTTGCCAATTGCGCGCATCGTAGTTCACTCGATACAACCCAGCGATGTCGATGTTAAAGAGCATCCAGTCTTTAGCGTTCTTCGGACCGGGCACCTTCAACGGGAGCCCGTCATCAGCAAGGAATTGCTTGGGTGTTGTGCTGTTAAAGTCCTTCTCATCACCGTTGGTGTAGGTGAGGGGCACCCACCAATGAGCCTGCTCGCTTTTCGCCTGGAGATTATCACGCAGAAAGCGGCGTTGCGTCACCGTCGCCATCCCCGTCTCGTAGTCACGCTGCACGCCCAGCACCGGGTATCCGGTTTGCAGCGTCCACGTGTCCATGATCGTCTTCACAGTCAGACTCAACGGCAGCACGTTGTTAGCATGCGCTTCAACGGTAAGACTCGCCCATAGATCATCCTGCGCCGCGTTCTGATAGCGATGCTTCAAGAGGTAGTTGGAAACCCCCTGCTGTAGAGTCTGCTCGCCGAGGAATAGCGACATCATGCGTAAAATATAAGAGCCTTTCCGATAAGAGATCGTGTCGAAGATTTCGGCGATTTCACGTGGATGCCCAACCGGCACCGAGATCGGATGTGAAGACTTCAGTGAGTCAAAGTCGAAAACGGTGAGTAGATTATTCACCGATTCTTCTGTGAGGTAGTTCCATTCCGGGTGTAGATGGTCGACAGCGAGCGCTGCCATGTAGGTAGCGAAACCCTCATTGAGCCACAAATCAGTCCACCAGGTCATTGTGACGAGATTACCAAACCATTGATGGGCCAACTCGTGGGCAATGGTGGAGGCGACACTCTGTCGGCTCGACGCTGAGGAAGTCTCCTTGTCGACAAGCAGAGCTGTTTCGCGGTAGGTGATTAAACCCCAGTTCTCCATCGCACCGGCGTTGAAATCGGGTACAGCCACCATATCCTGCTTGGGAAGCGGATAAGGAATGCCGAAGAAGCGCTCGAAGTACGCCAGCGCCTTGGGGCCCACCACCTTGGCGAATTGGGCTTGTGGCAGGACTTCCCTCCGCGTCCACACACGGAATTTCACTTTGTCGGTGGCTGATGGCATGTCAGCGACCTCGTAGGCAAAGTCCGAGACGAGGAAAGCCACCAGATAGGTGGACATTGGTACGGTTTCAGCAAAACGTGTCCATACCCAACCCGATTTACCTTCACTGTAAGTAAACCATAAAAATACGTCCATGCATTCCAAGAGACTTATGAAATATTGCTCACATTGGTTCGCGTTTAACCGCTTCCATATTACTCAACGCCGTGTAGTTCTCGGCATGTCCAAGGGAGATCGTAAACTTGGCTTTCTGCGCGGGTTCATCAAAGCAGGGGAATGCTCGCCGTGCATCCGTCGACTCAAACTGCGTGACGGCCAAATACCTTCGTTTGCCACTCGCCTTGTCCATGTAGGAACTGCGATAGTATCCGGCGAGGCCGTCCTCCAGCGGCGCACGGAAAACCATGTGAATGTACACTGGTGAATTCGCCGGCAACTCCTCCTCGAGCAGTATCGTGAAGAACTCGTTCTCGTCATCGGTTTGCGTACCAACCACCTTGGTGCCATTCTCATTGATACGTATCCGCTTGGTGTCGATGTCGAGGTTCTTCGCGTGGAGTGTGATGGTTTTGGTAGCGTTCTCAACTATTGCCTAGGTAATCAAATCGAATATCCAATCTTTCACATCAAATGGGAAAACATTGGGGATGGAGGAAGACAACTTTACTTGAATGGTAACTTCGCCGTAGAATTCGAATTTGTCGCCATCATCCCCGAGGTTTGTGACGATATCAAGCCGGTATTGACGCGGCACCACCGATGTGGGCAGGCGATAATTTGCTGCTGCTACTGCTGCTGCTGCCGGCGAGGCAAACAGTACGATGCCCACGACGCCCACTATTACAATCAAGTGCATGACGCGAAATGCCAATTGCCAATCAATGCAATCACAGCTGAAAATTTAAAAACCACTTCTTGCTTCTTGCCACTTCTTGCGCGCTGTCCTAATGCGTAATTTTGTGCACCGTTTATGCGTGTTGACGGTTGAAATGGTGCCGAATGACATAATAAACTTAATCATCGATCAAAAATAACAATGTTTCTTGTTACGTTGAGAAATAAGACCTTTAACACCCGGCTGAGTGTGAATGTGAAGCCTGGATATTATCTGATTCGGTTGAACTTTCTAATTGTTTACTCGTGCGGCGTGTTTTGAATTTGCAATCGGTTGCGCATGAGTCATTGACACGAATTAATCAACCAATGAAAAATATGAAAATGAGAGTGTTACTTTGCGCAAATGTTTTTTGATAACATACCTGATGCCTGAATTGATTCTGGTTGCAGACTGCGCGTGTCGACGATCTACGGCGCGCATTTATCGCAAATTCTTTGCGTTTGCGAGTACACCCACCCTCCCCTCTCTCTCCTCTTAAACCAACCTGCTGGCTTTTAAACCGATGGAACCGATGCTAATCGAATTCGATTAGCGCCGATTACTACAACTATACATAAAAAGTTGCTCCGCAAAACAAGTTGTGTTAAAAAGGACATTCACCTCTTCTTCTTCTTCTTTTTCTTCTTCTTCTTCTTCTTCTTCTTCTTCTTCCTCGCACCGCCCCGACAAAAGCGATAATCAATTAGATTTCAAATACGATTATATTCGTGTTGGGAGTTCGATACGTTCGAGAGTTCGAGTTGTACGATATGTAAATGAAGATACGTTTATAAACACCATTCACACACATGGAAACCATGGAAACCAAATGCCAAGAGTTCTCTTTCTTCTTGCGCTGGATCTTGCTGGACCCAACACATTCTACAAATATCACATTTGACTTGCATTCGCTTCAAACAGGATGCCCGCCCTGGACCGCCGCCCTACGAGCAATGCGGCTGGCAGTTGCACTTGCTGCGCGCGGGCAGAATGCAGCGCAGCACGTTGCAGATGACGCCGCACCACGGTACACCAGACGACGACGACGACGGTTGCGACAGTGGTGCGTCGGCGAGCCAGTGTTCGTGCGGACGAAATCATCTGGCGTCCGAATCGGTGCCGCTGGAGCAGTCCTCGGGTTTCACAATCTGATAGGTGACAAAGTACTCCGGGTATGCTTGTTCGCCGCGGTACACCACGTACTCGGGGAAGCTCAGCCCGCCGGCGGATGGGCGGCCCGCCACTGAATGGTGGCCGGGTGGTGCGTGCGCCATCTTCATTGCGCTGAATTGCAGGAAGGATTTGCCCAAGGTCACACGACAGAGCAACAAATGTCTGCAAACCAAAGCAAAAATAGAATACAGTGAAATACAGTTGAAGAAAAGAGCTTACCGGTGGCAAATGTAACAAGAGCGATCCTTGTGTAATGGGCAGCCAGTACCACCGCCAATTCCGTAGACATACTGATTGCTCTTGGAGGAATGCTCGGCGAAATAGATGCCAGCACCAAACATACCACCGATATACGCGTGGCGTTCATCGAAGCCCTTCTGCACGATGGCGTTGATGAACGGCGAGCCATGAAAGAGCATTCGCTCGTTGGGTTGATTGTTGTGCTCCTCGGCGACTTCCTGCCGTCGATGTCGGTAGCGTTCCCATAGCTTCCGGTTTTGTACCTTTTGAATCTACACATCCGCGATAACAAGGTGGACAGGAATCGATTGGAATGTAACGTACCCGAACGATGTTGTAACGCATAAACACCCCACCAGCATGCCCATTATCCCGATGCTCCCGAATACTGTTCTGCATCTCCTCCTCCACCGCAATAAACTCCTTATCATCACCCAACAGGTCGACGAGCAACGTGCCAGGATTGAAAGGCGACGACCACATCCCACCATAACTCGCCACGAGTTTCTCCACGCCTTTGATCAGCTTATGCCGGAAGCCGTACGCTGTCACA